>JBAFTA010000013.1:32182243-32195125 GCA_036919975.1 Melanotaenia parkinsoni | reverse complement strand
ATCCTGAACATTTCATCCTTCTTTCTCATAAATATTTAGTTTTATATATGAAGAAATATTTTAACTGTTGCTGTTTATGTGTTTAGTGCAGGGGTCTGCAGCCTTTCCAACCCAAAGAGCCATTTTTCCCTCAGCCAGATAAATAAAACTCCTTTAGACGTTATGTGTAACAACATTATGTGATTAATCGTGATTAAACATTTTAACCGTTGCCCAACACTAATTATGTATATGTATATATAGCTTAAATTAAAACCGTGTTTATTATAAATAAATAAATAAATAAATAAAATACAATACAAAGTTTTTGTCTTTTGGGAGCAGTTTCCCGTCCAAAAATCATGATCTACCATCTGCATGGGTTTAAACAAAGAGAAACGTTGGTTCTTCTTCTAGCCAACACCTCTCATCACCACAGTGAAGCATGGTGGTGGCAGCATCATGATGTGGGGATGTCTCCATCAGCAGGGAAAATGGTCAGACAAGCACATGGGAAGAACGCTGCACATCCACAAGACTCAATAATCTGGCAAGCAAGGAGAGACTGGAGAGAGTTTAAGTAGGACTGAGCACAGATGAGGATATGGAACAATCAGGGAATGCTTAGGTGGAATGACTGATCCTGATTGAGGAAGCAATCACTCGAGGCCTGGCAGAACATATTCCCCCAGGGTAGATAAGGGATTAGTCCTAAACATGGCAAAAACAGGGCTGGTTTTCAGTGTTTCCCTGATCCAACACACCTGACTCAAATTAATGAATCATTGTGTAGATCTTCCTAAGCTGTTGGATCCATTTAAACTGAATCAGGTGTGTTGGAGCAGGGAAACATTGAAAGCCTGCAGGACTGCGGCCCTCATAGGCTCAAAGTGAGTAGCTCTGCACTAAAGCAACTATTTCTGTGAAAAACGGTTCCAGCTTTAACCTGGATGCAGCATGATGTGACGCTGTGGGAGGAGATGAAGATGGATAATAGTTACGCTGTAATAATCTACTGATCCATATCGACCAATAATCCAAACTGTTCATCTGGATCAATAATGGATCCAGCTGTCAGACATCGTTTCAAAATGACCATGTGGAAGCAAAATGTCTGATTATAACTTCATGAGAAAAATGCCTGGTGTGTAATGATGATAAAGTCAGACTGTCCTAACCTGGTTAGTACAACTAGTAGTTAAAGTATTTGGTTTGAGACTCTGGTATTATAATTATTATTATTAATATTATTATTGTTGCTTTAATTTCTCATACTGTTACAGTTACAATAAAGATATTCTATTCTATTCTGAATAGGAGGATGGTTTACAATTCCGTTTTCTTCTCCATGATTTTAAATCTCAGCATCCAGAATGTATGTTTATATTTATAGAAGCTTGATTTTTATTTAAATGTCTGACTGATCTCAACACAGCTCAGTTATTTCATGGGTAAGAGAGTGACGCTGATAAGGAAAACCAGCCTTCCTTACAGGAAAACACGGAGGCGGTTTGATCATGCTGTGGGACGGGAGTCAGCACATCTCTGAAGTAAATGATGAAATGAAAAGATTACTAAATAAGTGGTTTTACAAAAGCTCTTCACAGTAAAGATTTAATTTAACTGGAGTCAAGAGGGTCCTCAAAGTTAGTGCTAATTACAACCAAATAATTATGGCTAAAAGTTTATCCTCTAGCACTGCAATTATACTTCACATAATCAATATTTTCTTCAGCTCATGAGCAGCAGGTGAAAAATGTAAAAAGTCCTTTTACACTTCAAGAAGCAGCCAGCCAGCATGTCCTGGCTGAAATATCAAAACATACTAACATCATTTCCTAAACGTCTCATTTTCACTGAATATGCTTCGTTTCACTGACTCTTTAGAGGCTTTAGATGCTGCTGTTATACATGAAAAACTGATCCAACCCTTAACGTCACAGAACCCTGATCATATCCCACCCCACCGCAGAACCCTGATCAGATCCCATAGCACCACAGAACCCTGATCCAACCCCGTATCCCCGTAGAACCCTGATCAGACCCTGTACCACCACAGAACCCTGATCAGACCCCGTACAACCACAGAACCCTGATCAGACCCCGTACAACCACAGAACCCTGATCCGACCCCATACCACCACAGAACCCTGATCAGATCCCATACCACCACAGAACCCTGATCCAACCCCGTATCCCCGCAGAACCCTGATCAGACCCCATACCGCCGTAGAACCCTGATCACACCCCGTACCACCGTAGAACCCTGATCCGACCCCGTACCGCCGTAGAACCCTGATCACACCCTGTACCACCACAGAACCCTGATCCAACCGCGTATCCCCGTAGAACCCTGATCCGACCCCGTACCGCCGTAGAACCCTGATCCGACCCCGTACCGCCGTAGAACCCTGATCAGACCCTGTACCGCCACAGAACCCTGATCAGACCCTGTACCGCCGTAGAACCCTGATCACACCCCGTACCACCGTAGAAACCTGATCCGACCCCGTACCGCCGTAGAACCCTGATCACACCCTGTACCACCACAGAACCCTGATCCAACCGCGTATCCCCGTAGAACCCTGATCCGACCCCGTACCGCCATAGAACCCTGATCACACCCTGTACCACCACAGAACCCTGATCCGATCCCGTACCACCACAGAACCTTGATCAGATCCCATAACACCGTAGAACCCTGATCAGACCCCGTACCACCCTGATCCGACCCCGTACCACCGTAGAAC
Organism: Melanotaenia parkinsoni; assembly: GCA_036919975.1. Classification (NCBI taxonomy): domain Eukaryota; kingdom Metazoa; phylum Chordata; class Actinopteri; order Atheriniformes; family Melanotaeniidae; genus Melanotaenia; species Melanotaenia parkinsoni. The sequence goes on along the minus strand of JBAFTA010000013.1, from coordinate 32,192,396 downwards.
CCTGATCCAATCCCATACCACCACAGAACCTTGATCAGATCCCATAACACCGTAGTACCCTGATCCGACCCCGTACCACTGCAGAACCCTGATCCGACCCCGTACCGCCATAGAACCCTGATCCGACCCTGTACCACCACAGAAGAGGGCTTTTGGACTTGTTGCTGACAACAGTCTGGATGGCCCTTTTGCTCGTTTTTTTCCAACAAACATCTGGAATACGGACTGGTCTGACCACGATACAGGTTTCCAGTGAGTGACAGTCCATCCCAGATGCCTCTGAGGTTAACATAAGTTCTTTTTTCAGCTCAACAGTTTGAATTCTGTTAATTCAGCTTTATTTGTGTAGCACTAATACACCACAAGTCACCCGGAGGCAATTTAAAGCACATTTCAATCCACTTCACTTCATGCCATCATCCAATTAAATCACATCCATTAAAATCCACATGACTTTTTAATTGTGTTTACGCGATGAAGGGACGTGTGTGAATACAACTGTATCGTAGAAGAAAAGGTTTCCTGTAGTAATCCCTTGTTCATGCGGTTCTTTCAGCCCAGAAACTTTCACTTTTTAATGACGTTCTGCATCAAAAACACTTCAGTAAAACAGTTTCTCACCCACTTGTTAACAAAGAGTCTCTGTCCATATTATTCCATTTATTTCTATCTTAAATTCAATTACGGAGTATTTGTTGTCTGCTCGTGTTGCAGGACCAAAATGCAAAATAGATGTAAAAAAATTTTTGAAACACTTTGTGCAAAAACGTCCAAATAAACCAAAGAATCACTACTTTTGATTTCCTCCCCTTGTTTGTGCAATATTAACTTTTTGTCTTGTCCTGAGCTCTTCTGATTCAGGATTGTATGCTCAGGACTGGGATTGTGGAATTTAACTGTTACAAAATATGTAAAGTTGTGATAAAGGAAAAGATGAGCTAATATATAAACATTTTTTAGGGGTCATTTGCAAACCTTGTTGTCATAAATAAATATTTATGTTTATCAGAAAGATGTATTATGTGTTGCAGGATGTTCACGCGTCATGAGCTAAGAGACATGCATCATTGTCTCTTAGCTCAATGAGCTCAACGTCTCCTCCATGGTGACACAAAGTGATGCGTTTAGCGATCGATTGTTTTCCTGCAGTATGAGAAACACTTTTAAATAACATGCATATGTGATTTATACTAATGTAAAACCATGTTTACCTTCAGTGAGACGAGCACAAAATTATTTTTCAAATCGACTGAAAAATTCATTCTATATAAATTAATCTTTTCATGTTCTTCTCTGTTTGAGTCTCTTAATGCAACATTTACGCTTTCTTCTAAAAGTTTAGCTCAAATCAAGAAGAATAACTCAGGTTTGATCCTTCAGACAGTGTTTTGTATGACAGCAGAGTTCAGGTTTGCAGTTTCAGCCGAGGCCTCGGACTCCCTCTGCGGCGCTGCCTGTCTGCCCCCTGCTGGTGAGCCGGGGGACTGGGAGTCCGGCTGGGAAAGGTGGGAGAGGAGGAGGTCCACACTCTGGACGAGAACAGAGTCCAGAACCTTCTGCTCTTCGGAGGAAAACCGGCTCAGAACGTGACGTTCCACAGATGTTTTCCCTGCTGGCCGACCGATCCCGACCCGAAGTCTGGGCATCACCTGCAGGACGAGACCAGAGACGGTTTAAAGACACGCTCTCTGTGCTCTGTTCATTTTTTATTTTCATCAATAATGTTCAAATGCAAAGTTTGTTTTTACCTGTTTTAGTTCAACAAGTACAGCCACATATTTTCCACTCATCTTGTGACTCCCAAAAAACACCCTAACACTTTAGTGAAACTGCCCTTTAGTGGTTGGTGTTCCCGCTTTAGTCTGGTCATGAGTCTGTCTTTCCCTCTCCAAATGAGTTCTATTTTATTCTATTTTATAACACCGTAAAGCTGACAGAAAATGGAAATCACTTGACATCAGATCTGAGTAAAAAACGAAGAAAAACATCTCGGCTCATGTTTTACATGAGGAGTCCAGCAACTTACGTCAGTCTGCAGACAGTCCACACACGAGCGGACGCCATTATGACCTCTGTGGTGAAGGAGGAAGAGGAGGAGGAAGCAGAAAAATAATCATTTGTCAACCTGAGTTCAAACGTTTCCATCCTGCACATCAAGACTCCTGATGAACATGTTTACAGTGTCTCATTAAGAGTTTCTTCTTATTTCAGTGCTTCAGAGAAACTTGGACAACCTTTTTTAAAATGATGGAGAGCAGCGCTTTGCTCCAAATACATCAAGTTTCAGTATAACTTCATTACGTCAGACAAACACTTAAATGATGTGTAACACTCCTGACGTGGTCACGCTGTTACGTTTTATGTTTCAGGTTGTTTTTCTAGTTGCCTGCAGCAAAGCTCTGTGTTTATTGTTTATTTGCTTTTTCCATCCCTGGCAGCTCCAGGAGCAGATAAATAATTATTTCTGTGTGAGATTTAACGAAACTGGCATCCAGGCTCTTCTCATGTTTTCACCTTTAGAATCATTTCCTGGAATTGAAGTTAAACTTGAAGAATTGGTTGTTCATTTTCTCCATTTCTGGTTTTCTGACTGAATAAAGAAAAAACTCAACACCCACCTGGGACTTCCTCCATGTTTGATGCCAATTTTCCCCAAAGGTTTGTCCATGTCATCGTGGACCAGAAAGATGTCTTCTGGCCTGATGTTGTATTTAGCAGCTGGAAAAGAAAACCAGGTCATCAAACTGCCAAATACCAAACAGGACATTATATCTAAGATAGGAGAAAGTACTGTGTAATTACCACAAATAAAACAGTTTTATTACTTTAATGTGTTGACCAGCAGAGAAAGAAGTGCAACTAAGAGCCATTTTATTCCTGCACAGCAGGACCTGTTTTGGTTGCTCAGCCCACAAAGACAGACTTCCCGACTCATTCACTGACTTCCTCACCTCAGACGACACATGTACAAAGAAAACAGCAAACAGAAATTAGCTGCACTGGACAGTTTCACTCCTTCAGGGGCAGAGCAAAGAGGGATGTTCAGACTTCATTTCAAAACAATAAAACACCTCATTATGTTCCTTAAATCAGCTGTAAAAGTTTAACCTCTTCTTGACCTGATCCTGCTGTACGGAAGCAGCATGAGGCCCTACCGTACAGAAGATGTTTGTACACACCAGGAAGCAGCCATGCTAACATGTAGCAGCTAAAAGACTACCAAGCACTGGCGTCCAACCAAACAGTTCAATCCCCAAGCAACTATATGCAGAGCTGCAGGCTAACTTTTAGCACTGGAGCATCGACCTTCTTAGTTTGGTTGCACCAGCAAAACATTTAGATGCACCCAAATTTAATAATGTAATAATATTTATTAATGATTGCCTTTATAATTACCCAACCGGTGGTTGTTTCCTTTTTTTGTGAACAAGAATGAAGCAGCTTTACTGAACTGAAAGGTGCAAATTTCCCTCCCCAGCTTAACATTTAATCCCAACTTTTCATAACAACATTGTGCCACGTTAACGGCTGCTCAACCAGCCATTAACTTTTTTTGTTTTACTTTTACACGCGGCTACGGCAGCCTCCCTATCGCTTCTGAAGAACAGCCTCCTGGCGCAGCTGAAACACGCTGGCGACTGGTTTTCTGGTGACACGCTGTGCTCCTGGACCTGACTGACGTTAGTTTTATCCCACATATTAAGAATACCACAAAAACGGTATTTTATCAGTTTAAAGAATCACCAGAGTCCGCCCTATTCTCTCTCAGGGCAACACGGCGACGCTAACGCATCCTTTATCACTAGTCACATAGACTACTGCAATGCTGCTTTCTGGTCTTCCCAAAAAGTATTTTGGCACTTCATTTACTATAAAATTCAGCTGCACGTGTGCTCATAAAGACCAGAAGGCGGGCCCACATTACACCTGTTTTAAGGTCACTGCTTTGGCTTCCCGCCTGTTTCAGGACCGATTTTAAAGTTCTTTTACTAGTTTATAAATGCCTTAATGGTTCTGGGCCTCCTTATCTTTCAGACCTGCTTTACCTTATAAACCCTTGCACTGAGGTCCTCTGGCTCTGGTCTTCTAATCCTTCCTAAAGTCCGGACACTTACTAACATTCAGAGAAGTTAGATTTGTACACCTTGGAATGTGAAATGTTAGGAGCACTGGTGCAACCAAGAAAAAAGAAAAACCGTTAGTTGCACCATGAGAACCATGAGAACAGCACTATCCATTTCAGAGCTTCTGCTAACTTCTCCACTTCAAGCAAACCAAACCAACAAGTAGTCACATGACAGCAGAGACTCTTCTGGTTCCAGAGACGTCTGTCTCATCACAGTGGGACAGAAAGTCTGGAGCTAGCAGCCAGAACCAGAAACCAGGTCTTACTTTTGCTGTTTTGTGGTGAAAAGTTTGATTCCAGCTCTAAAAAACTGCTGATGTGTTCTATGACTGCCTTTGTTTGACATGAACCATGAAGGTCCTGCTGGTTTCCATGGAGATGAAGGAGGTTTTATAGTGAAGGGTTCACTCTTCTCATCATAGACTATGTTGGGCTTCACTTCTTTCTGGATCCCAGGTGAGTAAAAAGTGAGATAAGTGAGGAGTTGGGTGAGTGGTGAGAAGCTTGTATAAAGATCACCGACCTGCTTTGGCCACTGACACTCCGTTCACGTTCATCAGCAGCCTGGGACGGAGCAGCACCATGTGTGTGTTTTGGATCTTTGACAGGATGACATCACCAGACACATACTTGTCACCATGCCAACGGTCTGCCACACCAAGCCGGGCGGCGAGCGCACTGAGGATCGCCATGCCAACACTGTGTCTGGTACCCTCCATCCCTCGGTTGCCCAGTCCCACCACCTGATGCACGCACGCACACACACACACACACAAAGACACCCAGACCAAAACCTGAGCTCAGCAGACAGAAGCAGGACTAGTGACTTAGCTTAGCTCGGGAACATCAGGTTCAGTCCTGGATGTTTAGTATCCAGAACCTGCTCTACTTCTTATCAGACTGTATCACCTCCAGACTCAGTTTATTTAGTCTTCTCCCGTCTTCAGCCCAGTAGTTCACAGTAATGCGTAAATTAGCTGCTGGTTTGTCGACTCTAACTTCAATACAAGAAAAGGAGACGAACACCAACGAAGAAGACGTCAGCCAGTGAGCGGGGACGAACGACCACTGTGATTGGCTTATGTGTGGAAAAGGGCGGGTCTTGGTGGGAGTTATTATCCCTCAGTGTTGGAACTTAGCGACTTTGGCCCTATATTTAGCGAGTTTTCAGACCCTCTAGCAACTTCTTTTTAAAAAGCGCCTAACGACAAATCTAGCGAGTTTTTCTGGTATTGTTGGAGACTTTTGGAAAGTGACGTGAATAAACGTAGTTTATCTTTCCATCGAGGAGCGGTGCTGTGCAGACCCTCTCATACGAGGTTGGTCTTCTCGCAGCAGCAGCAGCAGCTGCATTCAGACGACGTTCACCTCTGTTTCATCACCAGGCTGGAAATGAAACGTAAAAGCTGCTGATGGAGGATCCTGCTGGTTTACCGTCACAGTAGCGTCTGTTAATGAAGAGTGTGGACAAAAACATTTAAAAGGTTACGTGTTGTTGTTAGACTTCTAATTAAAAAACCAAAATACATTTCAAAAATTTAGCTAAAAATAAAGAAAATACTGACAGAATGATTAATTTATTTATGTATTTAATTTAACTTTTCTAAACATTTTTAGGTTGTCTTTTTTTATCAAGTTTTGGCAGCATCAATTACAACCATATGTACCAGGCCGGTTATGCTAATTAGTGCCTTCTAGCCACTTCTAGGACAGCCAATAGCTGCTGTTCTTACTGAGGCGTTGGAACAGTGGCTGGAGAGGAGCATCATTCCCTGAAGCTGTTTATTGTCAGGAACTACATGGACCAGTCCTACCATGCCCTGTGGGGCCGTTCTGCTTCGACTACAAAGTGAAAATCAAATCAAATCTGATTTCATTTGACAAGTTCGGTGTCTACTTGTTTTGTATTAGTGCGACCAGTAAGATGTGTGTTTTTTAATGTAACGTCAACTGCAAAAAAACTGAACTGTAAACATAGTCATTTCTGAATTTATTGTTCAAGTGTTTATCACTAATACAGTGAAAATGAGAGGAAATGTGAATATTTGCTTTGGCGATTTCAGTGTGTGCTCCTAAATTTTCTGCTTGCGCTCCTAAAAATTTAAGTTAGGGGTCGCTGTGCTCCTCCTAACAGAAGTTAGTCTGGAGCCCTGCATGACAACTTCTGCTGGAAACCTAACAGGAGATTAACACACATTGAAGCAGCATTTACAAACTAACTGTTGGTGGACACAGAGACCCTCTATCTGCCTTCAATCTGAGTAACTATCCTGTAGACGTTCACTCAGAAGCATCTTTACTCGTCTGACCACAACACTTAAGTTACCTCAAAAATCAGACTGATTTCTATTAATCTTGTTTCCGCTCACGTTTGAACATTTGGAACTAATTCAGTTTTATTTATCAAATTTAATGGCTGTACGGTGGTGTGGTGGTTGGCTCCACAACTCAAAGCAAGATGGTCGCTTGTTCGAGCCTCGGCGGGGGGGGGATAGTGGCCTTTCTGTGTAGATTTGCATGTTCTCCCCATGTATGCGTGGGTTCTCTCCGATACTCTGACTTCCTTGTTAGGTTAACTGGCCAGTCTAAATCCTCGCTAGGAGTGAGTGTTTGTCTCTGGATGTTGGTCCTGCGATGGACTGGCGACCTGTCCAGGGTGTACCGGCCTCTCGCCTGCTAATTGCTGGAATACACTTCAGCTTCCCTGCAACTCTGAATTGGACTGAGTGGTATAGAAAATGGATTATCAAAAGACATCCTTGCCTGTTTGTCATACTTTATGAGTGCAGCTTGCCAAACACACAAAACTGCACCAAATATATATTTTACATTTACATCAACAAACCTTAGAAAATCCCTTTAATTAAAACCACTAGACCACTAAAACTATTTTATTTAGCATTTTATACGATCTTAAATCCTTTTTTCTTCTTTTTTTTTTAAATTACTGGTTTTAATGATTTTTCGGTTTGTTTCTTTAATTGCTGCATCTGATTAAAAAATAAACTTTTTCAGGTCATTTAGATTCTGTGCCCTGAATGACATACAGAATAATAAATCTATCTGCCCAAGCTTTATTGACATGGCAGTGATATAATCAGCTTATTAATGTACACATTCACACAGTCAGCAGTGTCCACACAGCCAGAGTTACTTTCTTTTTTTTCCCATCTTTTCTTCCTGCCATGTTTATTTACAGCCTGGAACAAATATATGAGCCTCCTGTAGAGAGCTCTCCTTTATAAACCTACAGATACCCTGGATAAAATAAGCCTGATTTATAGTACACACCTAGATCTTCAGACACGGACTCATACCTTATTTTTATTTTGCATTTGACAAAACACAAACATTTCACCAAGTAAAATATCACCAACGTGGACATTCATGTAAACAAAGGAGAACGTCTATATTTATATTGAGTGTCATTTCAATCCATAAGATGGTTTGTTTTTATGAGTACTGTATGGGCTTGGACTTCCTGAGATATTTGATTTAAGTTTAATTATGAGAATAATAACCTTCCAGACATGACAGTGAAGCAGACGCAGTGGACCACATGGGGTTGAAAACACTCACCAGCTTCCGGCGGGCGCGTGTGTGTATCTGCGCTTCGGTGCCCATCGCTGCTGTTAACGGCTCCATCATCAAAACTCTGTTCACGACTTTCATTAAAAATCTCCTCATCGCGAACAAATGTAAAAATTTACTAAAACAGTGTGACAAATGTCGACAGACTTTACAAAAAAACCGCGCTCCTTGGGTTCGTCCCATAAGTCAGAGCATGATATTTAATTTACTTTTTAAAGCATATTTATGAAAGGTCGTTTGTCAAATTACCGCTTTCGTTTATACTCACAGTACACACGTTAAATTTTAAGACATGTTAGTCTGGTACTGGACTTAATAGTCTGTAGAAAGGTCGTCAAAAAAGCAAAGTTATTATTTAATATTTGTCTCAGCTTATTAAACTTTGTTAGCATGCCACAGTTAGCTTACTGTACTTTGTTGGCAGGTCAAATCACCATAAAGCCCAAACATACTAAACGGCACTGGAAGCTTTACAACTAAAACGCGTAAAACTAAGATATTGTGAAATTTTCTGAAATGTTTTCAATCTTGAAACGTGAGAATTCTCATGTCATGATGTTAAAAGAACAGCTTCTTCTTCTTCTCCTCCTCCTTCTGCTCCTCGTTCTTCTTCTTCGGTTGATTGGCGGTTGGCAAAGAACGTCATGGCGCAGTACCGCCACCAACCGGCGGTAATGCACCATGACGCCTTGCAGAATGCGGAGGAAAAAGGAATTAAAAATAAATAAATAAATGAATAAGACCAGATGTTGCCAGATAATTAAACATAATTTTATAACAAACTTCTTCTGCAGTGATATGTGAAATCTCTGGAAGGTTAAACTGCATTTTTATTACTCTAACAATTTAATTCACCTTCATTCTTTCTGTCTTATATTTCTTACACCTGTATTTTTTTCTGAATGAATAAGCAGATGCACTGACACAAAATGCTTGTTAGCTTCCGTAAGTCTAAAACTATTGTCACTGACTGTGGATGGGAGATATGGGATCATGCAAGAGCTTTGCTGCATGCTTGGACCTGGTCAAATATTCTGTTTTAATTTTTTTATTTTTTTTTGTACCCTGTCCTGTCCAGCATCCTAACATACAGAACGATGGTCTATGTGCCATATTTTGCTTGGCAGATTTGCTCTACCAAGGGAGACATGTTATAAACATGGCTGCCCTTGATATTTTTATTATTTTTATTGTAATCTCATTTTCTTTAGTCTTTATATGAGAGGGAGATAGAGGACGAGGGAAAAATAGGGTGAAAAGGACAGGATTAAAATGTGGAAATAAGAGTTGCCAAGGCTGCCTAAAACACATCACAAAAAACAAATAGGATAGTGATGATATGAAAAATTATAATAGTCATCAAACGTACCAGCAGAGAAACATAACAACACACAAACATCAGCTACATCTAGTCAGAAGCAGATGGAGAGACGAGCACGTTTGTGAGCGTGCATGTGTGAACATGTGTGTGTGGCCATGCAACAAGCAAGAAATGTATGCTTGCAAGGGGGCCGTGATCACGCTGCACCCCGAAGCATCAGCGGGGGACGGGGGGAGCCCAAGGCCTCAAAGACCAAGCAGGTCCACAAAGCACCAAGCCCAGGACAGCCAAAGCAGACAGAGCAGTGGCCCACTCAAACCAGAGCCCCCCGGCTCGACAGGGCAGGGTGATGGTGAGCAGGCCCAGCAGGTGCTGAGCGCGTGACACAGGCCACACGGAGAGCAGGCACCCCACAGGTCCAAGTGCCACCCATTCCCCCCAGCAGAGCCCTACCCAGGAACCCGATGGGGCCCGACAGCTCCAGGCAAAACCATCGCCGGCCACGCCAACCCAACACCAAGGCTAGGCACAAGAACATGTCTCCACCGGGGGATACGGTGGGGACCCCTCAGCCAAACCCACAGACTCCAGCCGCCCCACAGAGCCCTAGGTGTGGTGTGTATGATGTGGGGTGGCGGGGGAGGAGAGGGGCGCGGGGAGGGGCACAACCGGGAGAGAGATCTCTCTCTCAGGCAGCCAACTCCTCAGCTGGCTGCTGTAGGCGCCCCCACCCCCCCAAAACTACCCGAGTCACCAGTTCATATCAGTGATGTGAGCCTGAACGCATCGTGTGAGGCATCAACATAGATTTGATCACATTAAGTTTTATATACATATATATATAAATCAACCCCATCAACTGACAGCAGTTCTGACATGCATTATATTATTATATTCCTTTGATTCTAGTAAAAGTAACTTGTTAGGTAGATTTTACCGTGTATTTTTACATCTGTGTATTGCTGATTCTGGGTTGAAAAGATAATCTATCACTATAACTTGCGGAAACTGTATATACAGTGCCTTGCGAAAGAATTTGGCCCCCTTGAACCTTGCAACCTTTTGCCACATTTCAGGCTTCAAACATAAAGATATAAACTTTAAATTTTTAGTCA
>JBAFTA010000013.1:32154722-32165207 GCA_036919975.1 Melanotaenia parkinsoni | reverse complement strand
TTTCACTGTACAGGGAAACCTGTTTCCTTACTGTGCATGTGACAATAAACGCTTTGAATCTTGAATCTTTGAATCTTGATCTGAAATTATTGATCCTTAACCAGGAAGATAATTCAACCTGTTATTGCCCCCTGCTGGTAGATTTAGGAACACATCCAACATTTTGAATCATGGCAGGTTTGATTAAAACAAAGACTCCTGAAAGAGCAGCTCTCTTAGTGTTGTGTTTGACTTATTGTGATATTTTTATTTTGCTTTTTACCCGAATGATCTCAATAAGGATTTTCCTTATGAGGATGAGGATATTTTCATGGCTGTTGAGGGGTTTAGGCTTTTTTGTCAGAAATGAGCCAAAATGTGCAGATCCGCGTTGGTTGGTTCATCTGCTGGCAGCCATTTTTTTACTAGAAACATATTTTAGAAAGCCAATGCCTTCATCGCTGTACAAGAGAAACTTTAGCTCCTGTCTTTATATTTAAGCCGAGTGTGGCTCTCAGTCATGTTTTTGTGTGTGTAGGCAGTGGACAGCAGTCTGTAACCGGAGTGGAGAGTGCAGACGATGCCAACAGCTACTGGCAGATTCGTGGGAAGCCCAACCTTCCATGTCAGCGGGGGTCAGCCATCAGGTGTGGTCAGGCCATCCGGATTACCCACATGAAGACGGGTCGAAACCTTCACACACACCGCTTCAGCTCCCCACTGTCTAATAACCAGGTCAGACTGTAGTACTCGGTGTTTTAATCTGTACTTTTAATAGAACTTAGATCACGGCAGAGTCTCATACTCAGAGGGATCAGAGATCTGAAACAGCAGCCAGAGCATGTAGGATACATGACTTACTGATTCCCGACTACTTTTATATATGAAGTAGAAAGAACTCCATCCATCAGTCCATCCTGAAATCCACTAATGTAGGTTAAAGCTCCATCATGCAGAGAAGAAGCCAGATGTGAACAAGATCCAGAACAACCGTACTTCTCTGGACCAAAGCTCATTTAAATGGTCCTAGGCAAAGTGGAAACCTGCTCTGTGGTCAGACGGATGAAAGTGTGATCTAGTTTGTGGAAAGCATGGAGGCGTGTCCTGCAGACTGAAGAGGAGAGGGAGCATCCAGCTTGTTATCAGTGGACAGGTGAAAAGGAATCCAGACCCTCATAAATATCATTTCTGCTGATGCTCAAGTCAAAGATTCATCATCAGTCCCAGAAATGACCTGCTGTCAGTCAGACCGAACTGCCCTCATCCCTTCGTGCACACCTCTTTGTAACTTTGCTAAAAATCTAAATAAACTTTGTTTTTATTTTTTATTTTGTGCAACTCTGCGATTTAGCTTTGCTGAAAAACTTTTAGGGACGTCGTTGTTCTCTCTTTGACTGTAATGTTGTTTATTTAAAGTATATGTGAATGATTCCTACAGGAGGTCAGCGCCTTTGGAGAGAACGGTGAGGGGGATGATCTGGATGTGTGGACGGTTCAGTGTGACGGCGCTCACTGGGAGCGTGATGACGTAGTACGCTTCAAACACACGGGGACCGACGTCTTCCTGAGTGTCACAGGCGAGCAGTACGGCCACCCCATCCGAGGCCAGCGTGAGGTACACGGCATGAGCTCCCCTAACCAGCACAACTGGTGGCGCACCATGGAGGGCGTCTTCATCCAGCCCAGTCAGGAGCCACTCCACCACGATGAGCTTTGACAGCATCACCAGGACTTGTTGGACATGTTAACCTTATTTGTTGTGGGGTTTTATAGCGGGTCTGAAGTTTGTAGACATTGGCTGAGTTTCATGAAGGAGAACCAGTGATTTCACAAGAAAACTGGTGATATATTTTTGCAATTTGCAGCTGTTTTTGACACTTTTTAAAGAAAACAACCAGGTTACTGCTGCTGAGACCAACAGCGGTCGGTCTGGATCGGTGACCGGTGGCGGTCGGTCTGGATCGGTGACCGGCGGCAGTCGGTCCGGATCGATGACCGGCGGCGGTCGGTCTGGATCGGTGACCGGTCGGTCTGGATCGGTGACCGGCTGCGGTCGGTCTGGATCGGTGACCGGCGGCGGTCGGTCTGGATCGGTGACCGTCGGCGGTCGGTCTGGATCGGTGACCGGCGGCGGTCGGTCTGGATCGGTGACCGGCTGCGGTCGGTCTGGATCGGTGACCGGCGGCGGTCCATAACACAGGTTTATAAACAGCTGACTCTTCATTTCCCATGATGCAACACCTAACTTTCCTTTGGATCCTTGAAACTCCACAGTTCAGCCGTCCTGTTATTAAATTGCACTCTCTGATGACATCACTCTGACATCATCAGTCAGCTTGTTTTGTTTGCACCTTGTGATTCTGGTTGTTTAATCAGGTCTAAACACACTTAAACTACATTCATTAGACGTTAACATGTCTGCATTTGATTGGTTGAAACAGATCAGCTGACTTGGTCCAACAACGGATCTTAAGTGGAGATGAAGAGACGTGTTAAAAGGTCGGCCTGGTCTAGCTGGTTTAGTTAGCATGTTACAAGAGTAACATCTGTCCAGACCACACTTATCGAGGTAGATGTACAAATCATTCAGTCTGATTAATTCAAAACTGGGAAATCATAATTAGAATAATCTGATGGAAACGGAGCTATTTCTGCTTCTAAGGCCCATTTATGCTCCCTTACCTACGTAAATAACAACGTCCGTTTGAAACGTTGTCATACGTCATACGTCATGCTTCCATGCGTGTTTTACGTTGCCGGGGTTAAGTCAGTTCCTCCGCTTGTGGGCAGTGCTGAGTTCAGACTTCACTCCGCGAGCTGACGTCGGTTTCAGACGCCGTTTAACGGCAGTAATGCGCCGCCCAGCACGGCCTAAACACTCAATTTTTTACAGTTGCGCTCGTCTTCATTCTTCTTCTGCACCCTCCTCCTGATCCTCTTCTTCTTCTCTGGTCTGTTTCTTTTGCTGGTTGCATGTCAGCTTTTCTGCTCCGTCTCCTGCATCAAGCGACGGATCGCGTGAAAACGGACCAAATTGTGCTCGTAACCGATGGACGAAACCGTCCGTCTGCGTATCCGACTTCTGCGTCGTGCATAAATGGGCCTTTTGTCTGTGATGAGGTAGTGTTCACATCAAAAAGGTCAGAGTAAATCTAACGAGGTTACTCTTGGCTCAGAGTTGGATTTCTTGGTGGGACTACTGACTTTATTTAAAAAATGGACAATCTCCAGGTATGAAATGTGAAATCAATGCAGAAAACCAACTCTTTAGTCCAGGTTTTCTGTTCCTTACCACTGCTTTCAGGATGCTTCCTCCTAAAAAAAAAATTTTTTTTTTTTTGTTTAGCCTAGTTAAATGAAGGTAAGTCATTAAAAACAAATTCGTATTTCCTGTGATGGCCAGGTAAACTCTGAAGCTGTGCCCATCATCAGCAGGAACACCTAAAAACTTTTATTTACAGTCTCCACTTGGTAGCGTTGCATGTAAAACTATCATTAGCTTCATTTAGCTTCATGGCTAAAAGAGAGCTGAGACGAATGTGTGGCAGGCAGGACAGAGAAGAAGGTCGGTGGAGGAGTTTGAATCTGGGCTCATGTGAGGTTCATAGGGTACTGCTTTGTATTCAGCAGAAAATCCTCTGCATGTTACCTGAAACAAAATGTCATGTTTGCAAGTCTTCACAATCATTTTCCAGAAAATAAATAAGTGTGAAACCACTCAATTCTTCACTTTAAACTCAGCCACAGCAGCCTCAGGTAAAAAAAAAGAGTTTAGTTTTACTGTTATATTACAGGCAGCATGCAATAAATATTTCTTTGTTTTCCTGTTTAATCAGCAGAATGTTCCAGTCCAACATCACCTCAGGTTTTACCTTCAGTCATACATGATTCATGGTATCATTACAAGCTGAATAACAGAAAACAGCTCAGAAAGTTAAGATGGGAAGAAAACTACATAAACCAGCTGACTTTTATTTATGTGCAGACAGTCTTTAAATGAATGTATTCTTACAGTTCAGGCCCATGGTGTATTCCAGAATAACTGGAGAAAATTTAGGACTTTTAATGAAGTACAAGATAAAAAAAGAGTAAAATAAGGAAACAATATTTCAGACACGATTATGATTTTATCTAAAAGCAGTATCCACAGAAGTCTCTGATGGATGATCTTCAGTTTTTATTAGGACTGTCAAATGATTAAAACTTTAATCAGATTAATCACAGCTTACAAATTAATCATGATTAATCACCATTCGCGACTAAGCATGAAATCTTCCTGTTTTGACAATGCATATTTACTGAGATTTCCTTTGGTAAACATCAGATGTCCACTGGGCAGTAAATGCAGCATGTAATGTACTTCTACATGTTGTTCTAAATCATCTCTACCATGTTCTAGATCAGAATTCATACAGCATCATCGCACCAACCGTCTCCATGGTGATCATTTCTGTCCTAAAAGCAGCAGATGAGACGACTGAAGTTAAACAGCCGAGATTGATGAAGAAACTCTGAGAAAACTGATGATCTGGATAAAAACAGCTTTTTCCTTTTATCATTGAAGTGTGTTTGTGCATCTGTGATAAAAGTCCTACAGCCGCATCACCCAAAGAAAAACCTGCTGATGAAACACATCATTGGGTGTTTATGTTTTTCTTAACTTTTTTATGTTAGATGATCATTTTAGTTGTAATAATCAGTTCAATATTTCATAAAATCTAGACCTAAAAAAAGGTCTCATTTGTGCCCCCCGTTTCCTGGTCAGTGCTCCTGCCTGGCCCCCCATCAGAACTTTCCTAGATTCGCCCCTGCATAGCTGAAGCATTAGAGAAGGTCCTGCCACACACACTTTGGGTTAAATATGTGATGGTGTGAACCATGAACGGTTAGCTTCTTCCTCCTCAGCTACAAGAGAGGAAAGCCGATCAGCTGATCACCGACAGCCGTCAGGATGAACAGAACAACATCAGAGAAGACCAGAGATTCCCTCTCAACCAGCTACACGCAGGAGAAGTTAAATAAAGTTATTATTTCCAGTCCCTCAGATGAAACGACGTATTATTCATTAATATCTCAAATCAACCACACGGTCACACAACAACGTATATACAGACGCCTTGAACATGATAAGAGGACAGAACTATGAATAAAGTCATAATCCAGATGTGACGTTGACTTCTCTGGTCTCAGAGGCACCTGGAGTGGGTCAGTACACAGTTTACACAAGAACTGATCATCCTGGGGCCAGATAAATAAATCTCTGTGCAGTAACGGGCTTTTCTGAACTTTATTTTCTGTAGTCGTCGTGACATTAAACATCTCCACCAACCTGATCTTCATTTCCATTTATAGCCAAAAGATGTTGGAGACGTTTCCAGGTAAAAAATCCTCCTGTGGCTCCATGTTGGGAGCTTGTGCATGTTGTAGTGTTTTTTCTGCCACTTGGAGGCAGTGTGGGAAAACTGAGGAACAACCTGCTGCTCCCATGGATGAAGCTCAGGTTCAGTAATGATGAAAACATCCATGTATCCCGAACACACAGCTGTGAGCTGACACACACACATGAAGATAATCAATTATTTCTGACATAAAACGGACAACATGGACATGCTGCCTTTCACATCATTTACTGCAGAATGACTTCTTAAAATAAAGGAAGACTTTCTGATATTCCTCTAGTGATGTTGTTAGCACACTTACAGCTGCTGAAAAACCGCCTTTAATTAGACTTTTTTTATCCTGAGGAGGATGCAGAGCTGGAACTTCTCTCAGCTCCTTCATGTGTTTCACTAAGTGGCAGAAACATCAAGACGTCTCTACTTTACTCTGCTGTGGAAAATACAGAATATAAACATTTGCTTTGTGTTGAAGTGAAACTAAGGTGCTGCCTGTCCTGTGTTTACTATTTAAAGGTTCTGGTCCTGCATCCTGGTTGCTGTGGACCAGAGTTGGTCAGTCAATAATCAGCCAGCCCCTCACATCAACTCTGCCGGCTGCCATCTTCTTCCAGTCATTGTCCACCTGTCTGAACCTTTTCACGCGTTCACTGAGGCAGCATGCGGGTTCGTCTGGATTCAGGTCTGATTGAACTGCAGTGCTGAAATGAACAATTCAAACTTTAATGGTGGGGAAATTAAAACAGTTAAAATAAAAATAATAGAAATCTGATTCTAAGTTTTTACAGATTATCGGTTTAATGCAAACTGTTCGAGCCCTTTAGTTAAAGCTGGTAAAATATTAATTTAGTGAACTATGAGGTAGTAATGCTTAACTAGCTTAATTGAAGAGGCTGCTCTGAGCTCCAGCCTGATTGGTTCTGGCTTAACAAGCCATCCATGAAGCTTACATTTCTTGTTACTGTAATCATTGCTGTGGAGCCCAGAGAACACACTATGCTAGATTTATTTACTCATAAGGAGAACTTTTAGTTTCTTTATTCTTTTTAACTCTTTTTTTTAAGACTTTTGAAGTAAAGAACATATAAACAAACCACAGACCTACAATATTTTTGGAAGCAGCTTTGCCTCACAAATAGTTGCTTTAAGTTTTGGAAGCAATAAAATTACTTTCAATGGTAAAATGGTCTGTATTTATAAGGCACTTTTACACACACATTCACACACTGATGGCGGAAGCTGCCACGCAAGGCGCTCAACCCCGACCCATCAGGAGCAACTTGCTCAGGAACACCTCGACGTGAGCTCAGCAGGCCGAGGATCGAACCAGCAACCCTCAGGCTACAAGACAACCACTCTACCCACTGAGCCACGCCCACCGGGCCACGCCACCATCTTGCCATTTCAAGATGAAGAGCATTTTTTCTCATTTCACTCCTTTTCTACTAATTTTTGTTTTATTGATTAAATCCATTTATTTTAATTAATTTACTTTTATTAATGTATTCATAGATATATAATTAATTTACTGACCATTGTCATTCATCTATTTTATTATTTTGTTTAATATTTAATAGTGGGTTATTCCAATTTAGTCTTTTTCTCTTTGTTTTTTATTGTATTTATTAAGCTTTTATTTGATTGTTAAATGGAGGGGTTTTCATCTTGACTACCTGTAGATTCATTTTGCACACATCATAACTTCATATAGGTTGTAATGAATTCAGAATGAGGCTTTCTGCCGGGGAGGCATCCTCCTGAAAACCAGAGGATTTGGGTAGAGACTCCTCTGATTGGTCGAATTCATGGCGGTGTTCTGAGTGGACAGGTAAAGGAGTAATAATGACTTGTAAATGTTGCTCCAGTTACCAGGTTTGCATAACTTAAAGCAATAAACGGTTTATTCTGGTTGTCTAGTGAACAAATAAAGAAAAGCTAGAAAAGTTAGCTCCCTGAGCAGCCTTTAAACTGCTCGAGTCAACGCTCAGCATGAAGCGAGAGGCTTAGTGAAGCTGCTGGGAGACCAAGACCTGGTCCTGTCAATCATTTCTTGTAAACCTTGAAGCAAGGTTGAAGCGTGACTGTCAAAACCAAGGAGGGGCAAAAAGAAGCAGAAACACCACCTGTCACGTCAAAGCTTGGGCGAGTTTTCAGACCCCTGTAGTGATTCTGTTTATTTATTTATTTTCAACTAGCAACAAACCAAGAGATCTTTGTCTCTGTTGTGTTTCGAGACGGACATGAAAGCACGCAACGTTTACTCTTCAGGTGCAGACTTAGGCCCCTCCCGCCCCGGCTCATGGTCCCCCCCCCCGGCTCATGGTCCTGCCCCTGGCTCATGGTCCCGCCCCCAGCTCATGGTCCCGCCCCGGCTCATGGTCCCGCCCCGGCTCATGGTCCCGCCCGGCTCATGGTCCCGCCCCGGCTCATGGTCTCGCCCCGGCTCATGGTCCCAAAAACTGTTGTCTTCAGAGAACAGCTGGAGATGTTAAAATACTTAAAATGACACTTTTAATTTTAGATCTGTCCATTTTTGGCCTTTTCTATTTCTTTTGCTACTGTTTGGAATTTAAATGCAATTAAATTTATTTTTCCAGACATCACTGGAGCTTGAGCTTACAATATTAATGCCTGTGTCTATTATTTGATTCAGTCGTCCACTACAGTCCATTTGAATAAAAGGGCAATGATGAATTAATTACAAAAGCCTCTAATTAATTAAACATTTTTTAATCGACTCCCACCCCTAGCTGTAAACTGATTATGCATTCCGGTCTGTATTGGACAACAAAATAAATGTTTTGGTTAGAAGAAAATGAATAGTAAACTGGAGTTTACTGCAGTGAACAGTGTCTGAGGGCTCTCATTCACCAACAGGAAGGTAAAAGACGCGTAAAGTTTATTCATACTGGATTAAAGCGTCTCGGTGTCTAGAAGCTTTGGCTTAGCCTGTAGTGATCAACTATTGTTGTAGCGATGCAGAGCTCACGGAAGAGCGCGTCCAGAGCCTGTTACCTGCAGCAAAACTCTCGCTGTCAGAGTCCAACAAATCATCTTTATGTTTCTGAAGGAACTTCTTCATCTTTTTACTCCAGTGAGATGTCCTGCTCCAGACCTTTAAACGGGCTTTACTAGCAGGATGAGCATGGGGGAGGGGTCCGAGGAGGCTGGGAGTGCAGTGGGAGGGTCCCATTCATGAATCCCAGAGCAGAGGAAATGTAAATGTGACCACCCAGCTCTGAAGAGGGAGTGTTTGTGTAGTAGCTCTCTGTGTCTCTGGTCCAGTTTCTCCAGAGACCACAGCAAAGCTGGAGGACACCATGCTGCCGCTTCTGAGACGCCTCAATAAAACCCTGATTAGACTCAGTCTGAACCTGGATGCTTTATTACTGAAGAAATATGTATTTTTTATTTACCATTTTATTTACTCTCATACAGTTATTTTTATATTATTTATTGGTTATAAATTGTCCCTAATGTATTTAATTTTATTTATTTTATTCCACTCTTTTGAATTTGATGAGATTTTTAATGTGTTTTTATTGCTTTATAATTTGGTGTAAATAACTAAAAAGCAGCAGCTTCGAGTCTGGTCATGAAACATAGAGGTGAACAGCTGCTGCAGCAGCAGATGTTGACCTTATGAACATATTGATCAACATATTGATCAACCCCCCCCGAAGAGTAAACGTTGATCGCTTTCATGTCAGTCCCAAAAGCCTCCAATATCACCAGAAAAAGTCCCTAGATCTGTTCATAGTCCCTTTTTAAAAAAAAGTAATCCCTAGAGGGGTCTGAAAACTCGCCCCCAGGCTCCGACGTGTGCGTCGCTGGAACCGGAAACTGTGCTGCTTTGTTTGGAACACAAACTGATTAAATGCGTCAATTTTTTGTAATTAACTAATCGTAATTAACACATTAAAGTCCCCCCCCCCCCCCATAGGTAAAACACAAACTCCTCTGCTTTATTTAATGCCCGTTTTATTGAATTCAAAGTCCTGATGACAAGATGAAGATGCTGAGGTAGCAGTGAAAGGCATGGGCGGGTTCTGGTCCAGTCTGCTGATGCCTGGCTCAGAGGTCAGGGTGGAGCAGGGTGAAGGACGAACATAGCCCTGATTGATGCCCTTTCATTATTGCACTGCTTGCTGCAGCTCCCACAGTAGTGCAACAGGGAAAGAGTGTCAAGCACAGAGCGTCCTGTAGCTGCTGTCCGGTGTCCTAAAGTCCAACCTGAAGGCTTGGAGTCCTTCTCATAGGGACGGTCTCTGGATTCATCTGAGGTTTCTGGTTGGATCAAACGTAATGCTTCTTCTGGTTTATGTGACAGCAGAGCCACAGCAGGTTGTACTGCAGCAACAGTTGGATGACAAAAAGAACAAGAAACTGAAAAGATTCGGTCTGGTCTTCACAATCTTTAATAAAAAACACCAAAAACAGCCGCTGGTATCTGGCTGTTGGGTGTAGTGTGAAATTCTAAATAACTAAAGTAGACACAGGTGTTAGTACAGTCCAGCTTAGACCTGCATCTGGGAACACACATAAGATGCTGTTGTCAGGGCAACAAAAATGGGTACAGGTCACTTTTTCTTGACACAAACAGCTCCATTGTCATACATGCACAACCTTCGAGCCATGTGATGATAACAAAGCTGCTACGGTAGCAGACTCCCAGCATATGTTTATATTTGGTCCTGATCTTTTGCCATATCTACAAACACCTGCCATCAAATCAGCTTTCCATTTTATCTGATACTAAGTTTGAACAGAACTGGGAGATTAAATAGTCCTCTTCTAATATTCTAACTGCTCCAACTCCACTTATAAAAAAGCCAAGTTTCTGTTTAAAACGTAAATAAAACCAGAATTCTGTTATCTAAATCTCATCAAGCCGCATTTAATTCCTAAATTTATTCCCATAAACATCATATCAGATGCTGGAACTGAAATATTTTACCATTTCATGGGAAATATCATCTCAGTGTGAATCTGACTGCAGCATCATGTCTGTAGGGTGATGTTCAGTAGCATCTCCTCTTCTTCTAACATGTCTGTAGGGTGATGTTCAGTAGCATCCCCTCTTCTTCTAACATGTCTGTAGGGTGATGTT
>JBAFTA010000013.1:32082840-32093002 GCA_036919975.1 Melanotaenia parkinsoni | reverse complement strand
TTGAGGGCCCTTCTGGGCCCCCTGTCACTCATGGGCCCCATGAATCCTTCCCCTTTACCCCCCCTTTTCGGCGCCCCTGCTGACCACATCACATTAAACCCTGCTTTACTTTCATTTATTTAATCAAACTGGACTTAATGCATTAAAACCCAAGCGGTGCATCATTTAATTACTTATGCACAACCTAATACTTAAAATGTTTTACATCCAGCTCATAAACTTTCTGTAAGTAGTTTTTACGTTCCAGTTTTATCCCAATAAAACTTTTGTCGTGTTATTTTTCGCCACATTATTGTTCATGGGTTGTTAAATGGTAGCCTATGGATGGGTACATATATGATAATCTGTGATGTAACCCTGACTCTGACCCTAAATCAAGCATATTAGGTCTTCTTTTAAGATTATGAATGTCCTAAATTGTGAATGCTAATAGAAATCTGAAGTTGACTCCTTTTGAAATATAGTTCTCGAAAAATTGAAGAAAAAAAAGCTTCATTTTCCAGCCAGGTGCTCTCTGAAGGCCTCTGTCAGTTAAATGATAAAAAATCAAAGTTTGGCTTGAACTAAACCAAAAGAATCACTGGAAAGTTCTGCATCTGGAGAATGTCAGTGTGAACTCGACATGATGGTATTTGAAAAACTGACCTTTGAACCTCCACCTCTGTGCATATTTGAAGGCTCATGGAGACCAGCTGTTACAGAGAGCTCTGGTCCTGAGTCAAATGACGTTTTTCTCCCAAACTTCGTCAGGTGAATGCATGTCAACCATTCTGTCTCTGTTTTTCTGGCTGAATGAACAGGGTGGATAAATGCGGGGGTGGTGCAGGCGCACCGATCTGCTGTGTTGCTGGAAATTCGTAGTAAACCCTTTCGGTAGGATTTGCTAGGAATAGGTAATGTGAATATGTTGAAGAAATCATTAGCTGTTTAATTGTAAATGATACTCATTTCTATCAGTGCCATCTCCTTTTATCCTCCCATCTGCTGTTTTTAAACAAAAAAGATATCTCATTTAGATTTAAGGGACTTGTTTTTCATTGAGTGTTGAATTACACAGTTCTGTTTCTAATCTGTTTCTGAAAAAGTTCGTCCCAGACTCACATTTTCTCCAGAGTTTGCACAAACACCTCCAACCTCTCTGTGGCGGCTGCCTCCTTTCCCTCTTCCTGTCCTGTTGAATCTGAGACAGTGAATGACAGTAACAAGCGAGTGCAGTGAGGGAAACACAACGTAACGTAACGTGAGAGGGCCGAGTCAAACCATCATCTCACCTAGGGCTCCAAAGGCCAGCTCTGGGCCCACCAGGTGTGAGGAAGAGGAGATGAAATTAGCAGCAGCTGCAGAAAATCATTGTCCAGGTAGTTATGAAGACATCAGTCCAGACCAGATCTGATACACCAGCCCAGTGTGGGACTGGTTCCTTTGCTGGTGTGAGACGGGGATGAAGAGTTCCTGTGGGTCTGGGACATCCTGTTTGGGTCAATGCCCGTTTGAATCAGAGGCAAGCCATGAAGAAACATTCGTTTCTAACTTTAGGACATGTTCAAAACCCTTTAAGAACAACTTTTTATCTCTTTGAAAACTAGAAACCTGAGCTGATGAGTCGGACATGGAGATCAAACCAGAGACCAGAGAGGTAGGACTGAGTCCATCATCCGGAAGCTTTTACATAAAAATCAGGGTTCTGACATTAATTAGTCATCTCCACATGCTGACATCATTCCTCATTAGAATAAGCCCAATGTCTCAAGGCTGAATGCTAATGCCAGGAAAACCATTATGATGGTGACCATGATGTCCTCACCCACACCCTTAACCTCCAACCGACATAAAAGCCACTCCAGTCCATGTGGACAAGCCAATCATCACCACCAGGCAATCAGGTGGTCAAACAGCTGGGTCCCAGACAAGAAGACGGTGTATAAATACAGGAAGGTCCCGCTACCTGCTGCCCACTGACTCCCAGCCAAAGACTGACTCCACCGAAGACTAATGAAAACACAATAAACAACCAGCAAATCAAGTAAATCAGAAGCTCCGGTACACCGAAACCCAGCCGTGAACCTCCGCCATGGAACAGCTGCAGGTAAGAAAGCTGCTTCTCATCGTTTTAATGAGAACTGTTGACATATATATATAATACTCTTTCATACTTTCTCGTTTCCTTCTGGGATTAATAAAAAAAATCTATTCAGATAGACATATTTTATTTAGAATGAAATAAAAGTAGGCAAAATAAAATGCAAATCAAGACACATCCCTTTAGTTGCTGACCGACATGCAGCCATCTCAAGATGATTTATTCATAACAACCATTCTGATCTGTACGCCTGACTTCATGTAGTTATACTAAACACTACAATATTCTTCCACATAATCTGGTGGACCTTTTTCCGCTTCATCCGGGCAGTCGTTCCACAAACCTCCTTCTCCTGGAACCTGGCACTTTGTGTTGGTTCTGCTGGTCAAACATGAGTTTTTGTCTCAACTGGAACTAATTCTGAATATTGTGGAGCAAAGATTGGGTTCTTGCTCTGTAAATAACTGGGACTGTTGTGAAATCAACCAACTCCTTAAACTTTAGTGTTTTAGAGTTGATTTAAAGAGATGATTAGATTGTTCTGTGTTGGAGGTTTCTGTGTAAAATTCCTGTTTTTCTTCATTGCTACTTAATTCCATTTAATTTCCTACTAATATCCAAGTTACTCTTTGATTCTCAGTCTCAAAGAAAGAAATTCTAAACCTACAGAGGAATATCACCTAAGTGAGAGCAGATCATCAGTTTATTTTTCTCTTTTCTCAGGAGATATCATTTATGTTTAAATTACATGAAAACAGAACACACGAAACCAGACAGCACAGATCACTAGAAGAAAAGCCCTTCAGACAAGTGTGCAACCATTCTTGGTTTCAGAATCATTAATACGACGGCAGCAACTTGTGGGAATTCTACCGGCTGGAAATGCTGCAACACAAGCGTTAAGATGGTAACCAAGCAACATTTCCAAAGAAAAGTTCATCATTTCCTTTCAAGCCAACTGCAACATGTAGCTGGATACAAAAGTTCATCCATCACGGTGAGCCGTGTTTTAGGTAAAGCCGGTCGCTCTGTATGTTTCATAAGAAGCTCAGTGGCTCAGCTTTAATAGTCTTTTCTGGAACTAAGCTCAGGTAATCTTTTCCCAGGATCTACATATCAAAAAACACAACCAGACATAATGAAAAAAGGTCCCAACTTGTTTTTTACATTCCACACGTAGGGCAGAGACTCGTGGGTTGATCTTTTTAAATGTGCATATATACATTACAACCGGTCTACACTGCTAGTCTGCTACACACAGACAACGACAACAGGAAGATCAAAAAGCAGCTGACCAGGATTCTCCATTAACTTCAAACCCCAGACCTTCGTTCCATCACTCCTTACCTCTACGAAGGTTTTAATCATTCACAAATAACATAAAAGAGAGAAATGAAACCTTTATCACTTAAGGTATTTAAATTATAACTTAGGATGAACTTCTCCGTGGGGCTGAATAACGGTCGGACTACAGGAAGCTTAAGTTTAGACGTAATAAAATGTCTTATTTAGAGGTAGCTGAAAAATTGTGTTTGAGGCTGCTCATATTTCTTCTGTAATTGTGTAAAAGACATAGAATATCACCTTCATAGATGTCAGCAGCATCACTGAAGCTGTTGTTGTGGGTTGTGTGAGGACACGGTCCACCAGGATGACAGGTTTGTTCTGAGCCAGCGCTGGAGGGCACAAGCCTTATGTAGGATAACATCCAGTATGTTTGCAAATGTCTCACCAGATCTTTAAAGTACTGGAATTAACTAACTCATTTTTAACTTCTGGTGGTAGTTCATCGACTTTTTCAGAAATAAAACTAAAGGGAGAGAGATAGCGTATCTTCTTCTGAATAAAGTTCTTTAACCAATCCCAGATTATCCACACATGGCAGGCTCAGCTCTAGAGTGGAAAATCAGACAATCACACACCGCCCTTTTCAACTGGTAACTGTAAAACTTCTATCTTTAATCTAGCTTGTTTTCCATGCCAGATACGATTTAAGATCGACTTATTGAGGTCTGATATAGTTATATGACTCATCCAAAGGAGTTACAGTTGCACTGAATACAGTGGAAGTATTTTCACTTTTATTCAACTAATTCTGACAAGCCACGATAGAGGAAGATAAAACCACTGATTTAAATCTCTTTTAAACTTCTTATGAAATATTAAATTAAATTAATAAATGTCCTTATTATTTATTTCCAGACATGTAAAGCCTGAGATCTATATTTTAAGGAATTTAAACAAACTCAGTTTCTTCCATGAAAACTTAATAAAACTTGTAGACAGGCAAACAGAGGACATGTGACACACAGGGACCTGTCCACTAACGCAGTCTTGGTTATTGTCTCCGTGCAGCTGCTGCGTGTCATACTGATGTGCGTCCTGACTCTCCACCAATGCATGGCCATGCCCCTCGGCAGCCAGTGTGTTGATGAGTCTTTCTGCACCTACAACCTGCAGGACTACCACAGCCAGCTGGTCAGCCTGCCCAGCCACATCAACGAGCGCAGCATCGCAACCTGGAGCTACGTGTGAGTCGCATGCACTCGTACGATTCAGTTCAACACAACTCAGTTCATTTACTTCAAAGCATTTGTTTTCTTTTATTAAACAGAAAATAATCTGGTTCTATATAAATCCAAACTAATCAAATCTAATTAAATTACATGTCATCAAGTTAAAGTCAAATTCAGTCCAAAGGTTGTGGGAAACATGGAGGTGGAGCTCAGAGTCAGGAGGGGAGGTCATCTGCCTCGGCCTGCAGGGGACAGTAAAGTAACACCACCAGGGCACTAGAGGCCTTTATTAACAAGTAGAAAAAAATGGCCTGATTTCTGAAGCCAAACTAGGAGCTGGTTTCCACAGAGAGGGGTCTGATAGCTGATGGTTCTGCCTCGCGTTCTACGTTTAGACCCTCTAGGAACCACCAGTACAGTCTGAGAGCGAAGTGAGATGAGAAAATCTGGATTTTTAAGATCCGATGGAGCTTCATGTGTGAGGAGAAGAATTTTAAATTGTGTTCTGAATTTAACAAGGAGACGATGAAAAGAAGATAAAACTGGAGAAATAAGATCTCTGCTGATAATTCTCATCTTCGTTTGTCACCAGGGAAAACATTGACTTGAACCGTGTACCTCAGGTCATCCACGAGGCCAGTTGCCACACCAGCCACTTCTGCAGGGGGCTGGAGAACAGTTTCGGCCTGGAGACCATACCAGTGTCCCTCAAGATGCCCGTCCTGAAGAAAAATCCTGCCTGCTTCCCGTCTGCCAGCTACTCTCTGGAATTTGAAATGATCACCGTGGCCTGTATTTGTGCCATTTCTCGGAACAGCTGAACAAGACTGAATGTGCAAATATCAACTGCAGAGATGGGAAATCTCTGAGAAAATGTTTTTTTAGACAAAACAAAAGGTTGATATAGTAATTTCTGAAAATCTGTCTATTTTATTCATTGTAATAATTATCCTGTGGACAATAAAAATGTTACTGTTCAGTACAAACCTGTTGATAGCTGATCAAAGTGATTAAAGACGTGTTCAGTGCATCATTACTGTCTATCAGAAGTACAATCTGTTCCTAGAAACATATTCAAATAACAATAAGCAAATTATCTTATACTTCGGTGACATCTGCACCTGTAGACAGATCCTCACCTCCGCCAAGGCGGGGTCATGTTTTCAGCAGCGTTGGTTTGTCTCTCTGTTAGCAACATAACTCAATAAATTATGAACAGATTTTTATTTAATTTTCAGGAAGTCTCAGAAATGCAATAAGAATAAGAATAAGAATAAGAATAAGAATAAGAATAAGAATAAGAATGAGAATGAGAATGAGAATGAGAATAAGAATAAGAATAAGAATAAGAATAAGAATGAGAATGAGAATGAGAATGAGAAAACCTTTATTAGTCCCTCAGTGGGGAAACTGCTTTGCTGCAACAGTACAGGTGCAGTAAGCAGAAGAAGATATAAAATGATATAAAAAGAACACACCCACACGATGAGTAATAATATGTAAAGTATATGGTCTGACAGGGTGAGTATGTACAATGTATATATGTACATAAACATGCATACAAATATTTAAACACAGTTTAGATGTGTACATTGTAAAGTCTGACAGCAGCAGGGAGGAAAGACCTGTGGCATCACAGCAAAATGGATCAGTTACAAGATGACATCATGGTAGATGTTACACTAAAAGCTAACCCAGGTTGCCACCATTAGAGAAAACGCAATTTTCTTCAATAACTTCAAGACCACTCCTCCCAGCGCTGCCACCGAACCACAGTTTAGGGGTTTGCATGTCCCACAGATCACAGAAGTTATGTTATCAAGGACTTTATCACTCATGGAAAACAGGCCACTAGCAGAGAGACCAGACTAAGTGTGGCTCAACAAACCCCTATGATGGAAAACAGTTGCTTTACAGTTTCCGTTCCTTTACATGGTCACCGGCCCATCCCCACTGGAGCCAGGCCCGGAGGTGGGGCACAGATGCAAGCATCTGGTGGCCGGTCCTTTGCCCAAGTGTCGTATCATCAGACTTGTGACCTCATGTCTTGGACACTTGGGTCAACAGAGGGGCAGAGTTGTCAGCTGGTGGTGAGCTGGCTCAGATGGTGGATCGTGTTGAGTGGGTCTGCTGGGAATACCTAGCAGAGTTCCCTGTCAGAAAGAGCTCCATCTCCCATCTCCACTGTTGAGGCGGCCAACTAGAGGTGTGGTGATGAGGTGGCCGGAGCCTGTTGCAGTGGTAATCCTCTAACTCGCTGGTGGATACCAGCGCCTAAAGATGCCGTCAAGCTGAAGAAAGAGTCCTTTTTGGCTTATGGGACTGTGGAGGCAGCTGACAGGTATCAGCAGACTAAGAGGACCACAGCTTCAACGGTTGCTGAGGCAAAACACAACAGAAGGTGTCAACCATTATCTGGTGCACGTAGCCTACGCGTCTTTGCTGATGCCATAAATAATCTACCAGAAACAGGTTTTACTTCAACACACCAAATAAATTAAAAAGATGTAGCAGCACAAACATGGCATGGAGGTCCACCATGGAGGTTTTGTGGGTTAAGCAGGGTCTGAGTACACAAGTGCTAGATGATGTAAAGTACGTCATATGGAGTAAGACGGGAGACAATAAACAAAAGAAAGAAAATGAAAGAGAAAAAGAGAGTGAAGAAACGAGAGAAAAGAGAGAGAGAAAAATGACAAGGACATACCAGATAGAAGGTAACAACATCAGCTGTTCAGTCTTAGCAAAAACAAAAACAGACAACCTGCTGCTACACATGTAAGGTAACAAACAACAACAAACACCTGCAACATCTTTAAGAAAACAAACCCGACAACCATCAGAAGCACCAATAAAAAGACTGGTGACCGGTCCAGGGTGTACCCTGCTCCTCACCTGCTACACGCTGGGAGAGCCTCCAGCTTCCTCGCAGCCCTTAATGGACGAAGTGGTACAGACGATGGATGGATGGGTGGAAAAAGACAGACAAGCTGTAGAAAAAAATTTAAAAATGAGTCCAAAAGTGTACAGCATACTTTTATAAATGAGGTGATGAATATAAGATATTTTACTAGTTCAAATGAAATATTGGTTTGTTTGTTTTGTAGTTGATAACAGCAACACAGGGTAGTAAAAAGGTAGTAAAATAGAAACACCCGGTTTAAGGAAATTTAGCCCTTTAAACGTAAAGCGGAAATGAAAACGCGAATGATGACGTCAGTGAAGCCCTGGTCCAATCGGATGTTGCGCTGACCACAGCTCTGTAAACAGCGCACCGTGCACGCTTCCAGACTGACCTGCTGTTACTACTCTCTCTCTCCGGGTTGCCAGGCGGGGGTCTGTTTGCGTGTGCGCGCGTTTTATCAATGAATCTCTGTTTACTCTTTGTCCCACCGAAGTGCGTGATTCCTGCAGACTGCCCGCGTGCCTGACAGGAAACTACTCCCAGTCCGAGGTAAGGAGAAGAAATTACTTTCTCCTCGTGTAAAAACGGGTGTTTATGAAGAGTTGAAGCAGTTGTTGGTGTTTTCTGCTGTCATGTAGGCTCGGAGGTGTGTCGGTGTTTGAACTACCAGCAGTTTATTGGGCTGAGGTTCCGTTATTTTACTGAGTTTTAACTAAGGCTCACTTTGAAATATTCCACATATTAAACATTTCATGTAAATCCTTCTGATCGCGTTTTCTTCGCAACAATCCGGTCTTCAACATGTTTTTACAAGTTAACTGTCGACCGTGAGCTAAAGGCATCAGTGATCGGCTGCAACACCGGAAGAGTTCGTTTTTATCGTCATCTTCGTCAACACCACGTTTAAATTTATTTCTATGACCATGTCAGGGTTTGTTTACCCGTCATGTGGAGATGTTCTAGGGTTATCTCTCCCAGCCTGTCTTTGTTTGTTCTTTGAATCTGAGCGGAAGCTGCTGGAAGCAGAAGGAACACACTGGTTTGCTGCACCGGTGTTGTATCATGTTCTGCTACCCAACACAGCCCCGCCCTGTCCAAAGAAGCGCGTGATCGCTCATACTCGCTACTACTGGAGTCCACCAGTCTGTGGCTCTGCTCAGGTGTTATGAGCCCAGGTTGCTCTGATAGTGGCCTTCAGCTCTTCTGCATTGTTGGGTCTGGCGTATCGCATCTTCCTCTTCACAATACCCCAGAGATGTTCTACGGGGTTAAGGTCAGGCCAGTTTGCTGGCCAGTTAAGAACAGGGATACCATGGTCCTTAAATCAGGTCCTGGTAGCTTTGGCACTGTGTGCAGGTGCCAAGTCCTGTTGGAAAATGAAATCTGCATCTCCATAAAGTTGGTCAGCGGCAGGAAGCATGAAGTGCTCTAAAACCTCCTGGTAGACGCTGCGTTGACCGTGGACCGAAGAAAACACAGTGGACCAACACCATCAGATGACATGGCACCTAAACCATCACTGACTGTGGAAACTTTACTCTCCACCTCAGGCAACGTGGATTCTGTGCCTCTCCTCTCTTTCTTCAGACTCTAGGACCTTGATTTCCAAAGGACATCAACATTTCCTTCATCAGAGAACAGAACTTTGGACCACTCAGCAGCAGTCCAGTCCTTTTTGTCTTTAGCCCAGACGAGACGCTTGTGACGCTGTCTCTTGTTCCAGAGTGGCTTGACACCAGGGATGCGACCTCTAAAACCACGTCTATACGTCTGTGCTGGTGGTTCCTGAAGCTCTGACTCCAGCTGCAGTCCACTCTTTGTGAATCTTCCCCACATTTTAAAATGGGTTTGGTTCCACAATCCTCTCCAGGGTGCAGTTATCCCTGCTGCTTGTACACTTTTTCTACCACATCTTTTCCTTCCCCCCACATCTCTGTTAATGTGCTTAGACACAGAGCTCTGTGAACATCCAGCCTCTTTAGCAACGACAGTGTGTCTTCCCTCCTTGTCCAAGGTGTCAGCGGTCGTCTTCTGGACAGCTGTCAGGTCAGCAGTCTTCCCCATGATTGTGTAGCCAACAGAACTAGACCGAGAGACATTTAAAGGCCTTTGCTGTTGTTTTCAGTTAGTTAGCTGATTAGAGTGTGTCTTCAATATTGAACCAGCTATTCAATATCAATATTGAACCACAATATTCTAATTTTCTGGGATACTGAATTTGGGGTTTTCATTGGTTGTCAGTTATAATCATCAAAATAAAAAGAAATAAACATTTGAAATATGTCAGTCTGTGAGGAATGAATGTCTTCATTATACAAGTTTCGCTTTTTGAATGGAATTACTGAAATAAATCAACTTTTTCATGATATTCTAATTTTATGATGAGCACCATTGTATGCAAAGTAAACTATTTCAAGGATTTATTTGTTATAATTTTGATGTTTATGGCTTACTGCTTATGAAAACCCAAAAACCTAACTCTCAGAAAATTAGAAAAGTGTGAAATGGTTCAATGTTGTAGCCTCTAAGTGCTGCACTCTAACAAGCTAATTAATCCAGAAAACCAGCAAAGGACTCCTGAGCATTTAAACGGTCTCTCAGTCTCTTTCAGTAGAATCCTGCATCATGAGGAACGTTGCTGACCTGACAGTTGTGCAGAAA
>JBAFTA010000013.1:32000219-32026817 GCA_036919975.1 Melanotaenia parkinsoni | reverse complement strand
ATCCAAACAACCAGTGATTTATAAAGAAAAATCTTGAAAATGATCAGGGGTGCCCAAACTTTTGCATATGACTGTATATTATAATACGGTATTATAATAGTATGCATATTTCTACATACATAATACCTAGAAATGACCTGAACATGATGAGGCGACTCTAAACCCTAAAATGTAAAATGTACCCCATTAAGATCAGAAATGCAACACGAGACATGGGGATTCCAGTCTGGGATTCAGACTCCAGTCTAGGACTCCACTTAGCCCCTGGATAACATTAAATTGGGACCAATAAACCATAACCCGACCCAAATAACGCGATACTGGGACAAGTAAACCATGACCCGTCCCAGATAACGGTAAACTGAGACCAATAAACAATGACTCCACCCAGTAACGTTAAACTGGGACCAATAAATTATGACCTGACCCAGATAGCATTAATGTTAAACTGGGACCAGTAAACCATTCTTTCTGATGCGCTAGCTCAGGGATCACCAACCTGGACCTCTTGAGCCAGTGTCCTGCAGGTTTTACATGTTTCCCTGCTCCGACACACCTGACTCAAATCAAATATTGTCATGTTCGATGTCAGCCCCTTCATGACCCATTAATCTGAATCAGGTGTTTTAGCAGGAAACATCTAGAACCTGTAATATGACAGACCAACAGGTCCAGAGTTAAAGAGTAGTATTGTCCATCCTCTCTACATTTAGAGAGTCTGTAAACTGCAGTGTTAGTTCTCTGTGGGTCCAGATGGAGTTTGATTCACATTTTTAATTATTTTATATGTTAAGATCATATTTACTAATCTGGATGAATTTCCATGTTCGGAGTGCAGTAAATAAATGGTCCAGTGAGTCTAAGCTGATCCGTACTGTAAACACACGTAGACAAAGGAGAAGGTTGGATTTTTTATTCCTGGATATTATAGTGTTCTAGTCAGACCAGACAGCAGATTACTTATTGCAACTAGAAGAGACTTGTCGAAGGACATGTCCAAGACAAATAAAGCAGAATTTTCAGGTTTCGTGAATCTTCTGGGTCCTAACTGTACATTTTCCATTCAGTGTTTCTGCAGATGAGCACTGAGTCATGCCAACCAGCTCATGGCTGGTAGTCGGGTATCTGGGAAACTGGGCCGAGCTTCTCTTCTTTCCTGTATCATGTCACATTTCAGCCACTTGTTGCTGTTGGTGAATGTCACATCAGGCGGCTGAGAAGATGACCCGCCTCAATGCCTGCCATATTTGGAAAGGTGGCTACAGTAAACTGTGAGAAAGAATGCCGTGGAAAATCTCACAGCCAGCTGAGAGAAAGGGTGGCATCTTCCTGCAGCACTATCCAGACTTCCAGCCAAGTTTCCCGTTCCCGTCTGGGTGTCAACTCTGGACACCTCACACACAGGGGCCTAAAGGACCAAAGACCCTTTTGGCTCTTTATTGGGTCTAAATTTGGGGTCAATCATTTAATTGCTCAGGACATGTCAGGGAGCCCCACCACCACCACCAAGGTGTAAAATGTAATGCTAATGGCATCCCTTCTGCAACATTTTCCATGCTTCACATACTTTAGATTCTTCCTGCTGAGTCTCATGGAGGAACAATGAGGACGGAAACAGCTCTCGGTATGTGAGCCATGCAGCAAGTTTCACTTCAGAAGTCAACCAAGGACAAAAACATGCCACTAGACTTCTGATCATCCAGCAGAGAACATTTACAGATGAAACTATCCGTGGGTGGAGGGTAGAAATGTTGCAGGGATTCCCTGGAAGCTCATCTTGCTGCATGGCTTCAGGCTGGAAGCAACAAGAGGTTTCCGCCTGCAAAGTCGCAGCTGATGGGAAACTGGGATGATTAACTGGTACGACGTGCCAGCCCGAACGTTCAGGTGTTTCTCTCTCTGCTGCTCTGCATCGGCAGAAACTATTCTGATGAAACTCTGCTCACAGAGAGGGAAATGTCAACTAAACTGCACATGTATGAAGGAGAAAACTGGTTAATCCAACAGAAAGCTTCAGAATAATAATAATAATGATAATAATAATAATAATAAAAACAACAGTTATTTTATTTTATTATTCTTTTTTTTTTTTTTTTTTGTAACTGTAGGATGGAGGAAAAAGTCGAAGGAGGAATGTCTGAAGACTTTGTAGAAATTAGTTTGATACCAGCAACCAGGACGTCTACTCCTAACTTGGTCCTGTTGTCGTAAGAGGAGCTGATCATTCTCCACCATCTCAGGCGTTGGAGCTCAGCCAACGCTCGTTCTACATTCATTCTCCTGCTTGTTCTTTTGTTTCACCTCCACCAGGGCAGAGATCATTCATTCTGTGTTGCTAGTTTGTCTGTCTGTTAGTAACATAACAGATTTTTATTGAAGTTTTAGAAAATGTCAGACATAGAATGAAGGAACAACTGATTACATTTTGGAGGTGATTCAGATTACCGCCTGGATACAGAAGTTCTTTAAAGACTCTATTGGGAGATGGGAATAACTTTGCCATTAGAGCTTCTCATTAGATAAAGCCCCAAACCATTGGCATAAATAAATGAACAAACAAATAAATAAACAAATAAAAGATAGCACCATGGCAAGTTTTATAATCTGATGATGTTATTTCTTGACATAGGTGATGTGGAAAAGAAGGTTGGGAAGGAAAAAAGATCTCCTGACACCAACTTGATTAATAAAAAAAAGGTTTATTACAAAAAGTCTAAAACCGACTTGCAGAATTTGTGAGGACTTTAAAGCCAAATGTGGTAATTCCACTGACTCTGTATCAACTCTCCTTATATAGAAGTTTCCATCTGGACCAATCAGACCTGCTTACAGGGCCCACTATGACGTTATCCAGGAACTGAACTGAAGCTGGTCAGTACATCTAAATTTGGTCATCATGCCTATATAATGCCAATGGTAAGGTGACATTCTTTGACCTGGGTCATGTTGGTATTCTGGATCTGGTGATGGGTGGGCTGTTGGGCCTTTCGGGGTTTTTCTCAGGGGAGTGACCCTGGCTTGGTGGAGGTCTGTGCTCTCTGCTTCTAGTTCTTGTCTGCTTCTAGATTAATCTAATTTTCTCCTTTGTAATCCACCAGTTTGTCTCCCTCGCTGCTGGACGTCGTCGCTTAGCTCAGTCTGAATGAGTGGACAGTCAACACTTCTGAAGGAGAAACTCAGAAAACGCATTTAAAGCACTTTTTCTACGTCTTCACCAACGTTTTTTTTTTTTTTTATTCAGACCAAATGAACCCTGGAATCATCAGTGAGGACAGAAATTAGAAATTTTCCTCTGCAAAGTTCATAAGAAGTGAGGAAATACTATTTGACTCATTTTTCACAACCTTTGTTTCCTTCTTCATTTTCACTCCGGTCTTGTGAAAAATGTTTTGTCAGCAGCTGATCACGTCACTGCATCAGATGGCCTCACGTGGGTCATACTAAAATCTGTAACCTTCATCTTCCTGCTTCATATTTACACAGAAATGTGACCTTATTTTCATATCAATATTTTTCTTTCAGCATCATGGTGGAGAACTGAGAAGCAAAGACACATGTTGGAAAAACTGAAGCCAACTTGTTAAACACTGAAGAGAAAGAAAAGTGAACTGTTTGGCAGCTTGACGTGAATAAAACAGCAGAGGAGGCTGTGTTGTAGCTGCAACATTCTGCAGTAGAGCGTTTGATCCTCTAGGGGGCAGAAAAGTGCCAAAACAACACAAACATTTGGTGTACATGTAGTTTGTCAGTGTGAAGACAAACCCTGAAGCCAAAACAGGGAGGAAACAAATTCAAACCAGGAACTTAAAATAAATCATGGTTGATGTTTGAAATCAACTTAAACAAGTTTTAAACGGCTGCAACCAAATGGGAAATTAGAAGTAACACGAGATGCTGCAGCAACAGATCAGAGATGCATCTGTTCTTCTGAGAGGAGGTTATTATCTTCCAGGGCAGGAAAGGACCTGTTCCAGCCTGATCTGGATTCTAGGAAATGAAACTCAAAAGGCCGCTGTAGAGTCTGCTGAGTCTGCAGAGCTTCCAGGGAACTGAGACACATTTTCATCTGTGGTAGAAAGCTGGCATCATTCATCAGAGCAAAGTTCAGCGACAGCTGGAAGCTGCTCATGAAACTTCAAATAACAGTAGCTAAGGTTTTTTTTATTATTTACTTCTTTGTTCAGGACAAGAAAACGGTGGACATAAAGACAAAGTAAAGACAGAGTGCTTTAGGTTTTAGATGAACTCCTGTCAGACTCAGTGTGCTTCCTCTCCAAACCAGCTCATCTTCCATTTTTTATTTTCCATCTAATTTTCATTAGTCATGCTCAGCGCCAATAAATAGAATAGAAAGACAGTCTGACACAACAGTCCCACTCCCTAACCCTGACCTTAAACATCCTCCTGGACCTTGTAGGAGGAGGATCAGGTAACCACAGGTCTGGCTCCTCCACCGTAGCGAACCAGTCGGCAACCTCAGAACCGTGATACTGGAAGAGAGCCATCAAACCTGCTGGGTCCATCTGTTTGGTCAGATCCTACTGTCACGAATGGCGGGTGTCGGAAGAGGTGAGGACCCAAATGCAGGTAGACAGCACATTTTCCTCTTTGTTTTAGTACAAAGAAGTAAATTATTAAGAACTTTACATTTAATGAAATGTCTTTTTAGATAATATATAAAAACTAGAAATTTCTGAGAGAAGTGTCTACAATATTTTGCCTCAGTTACACATTTACATGTTCCAGATGACAACGATTTACAAAATCACCAAACATTTAATCACAGGTTTAAAAAAAAAGAATAAAAAAATACATAAAATAATGTAGTGTTCCAGCAACTCAGAAAAAAACAGAAAAAAAACAAATCGTAAAACATTTTACCATGATAAACTTCCATCATTTCATTTTTCCATAATAAAAATCCAGCTACATTGAATTTTACATGAGACATGTTGTTTTATTTCACAGTTTAAATGTTTAATGAAACATGTTAGCATGTATAAAAATAATTTAATATACCTATAAAAAACTTCAAAAATACAAAAATTAGTTTAAAAGTGACAGAACAAGGATTTATTGGTGGTTTTCTTCTACAGTTTATGGAAGATTCTTGCATTTAGTCAGTAGGTAAAGTTATAAGATAAGATAGGAAAATATAAAAAAAGAAAAGAAAAGATAAGAAGATGAGAAAATATAAGCTTTATTCTTTTTTATAAAATGATATGTCACCAATACTAATATAAAAGTCTTAATTATGTCACTGTTGTGGGCCACTGAGCAAGTCCCTTAGTAGACTGGACCCTCTGGTGGGCCAGTTTTGGCCCCCGAACC
Organism: Melanotaenia parkinsoni; assembly: GCA_036919975.1. NCBI lineage: Eukaryota > Metazoa > Chordata > Actinopteri > Atheriniformes > Melanotaeniidae > Melanotaenia > Melanotaenia parkinsoni. The sequence continues at coordinate 32,021,486 of JBAFTA010000013.1, read as the reverse complement.
AAATGTTTGACCCCCTTGATCTTTCCCAAGTTAACTCTATCCTGAACCTCAAATTAACGTTTATATCTGTAGAAAAACCTTATTGTCCTCTGGTTTACAGGAAGTCCTCAGAAGCTGGCATGCCCTCAGGTTAGTCCATATCATAAAGCAAGTGCGCGCGCGCGCACACACACACACACACGCACATTCAAGAAAACTTTCCTCCCTTCGGTCTGTAACATCCTGTGATTTCATCAAAGTGACCACAGCTGGTTGGGAAATGTGTAAAATTCCTCTTAATTTTCTTGTTTAAGCAGAAGAGATATTTATAGAAAATATTCAGATTTTAATCTTTTTCATTTGTTTAAATTTGATAAGTTTGAGTCAAAACGCCTGAACAGGAGACATAATGGACACAACCAGAAAAGGATTTAGTTTAGTTTCCAGAACCATTAAACTCCTTTTAAACACCCGTCTTTCTCGTTTTCTGTACAGATGTTTTATTCAAGCTTCGTTCTTCTCACTTATAATATTTTACAGGCGATTTAGATAATAATTTATGTCCTTTTGATTTTTGGATAAAAATATCAGTTTTTTTAAACTTATCATCCATCTGAACATTTGAGGAAGTTTGCAGCAGAATAAGTTTGTATTTACAGTCAACAGCCGCTGTGTGTTTTCTACAACTGGAACTTTATCTCATATGAATATCATGTGGACGTGACATTACAACCACCAGCATGAAGATGTGGTCACGGAGAGGGAAAAGTACTGATCTGATCAGCTTCACGCAGACGGATGTCGTATTGTGAGCATTTAAAAAAAGAAACTCATCTTTGTTTAAATGTTTATGTTTTTACCCTTTACTTGGAGAATTTCCACAGGTTTCCCTCACTTCCCTCCGGGATGAGGTAACCAAACCCGATGAGTCACTGTGGTGAATAGCCTGACTCTGCCGGAGCAAAGCGGTTACTTTAGGTAAAGTGTAGGTTCTTTACTTACTTGTGCAATAAGACTGGCTCAACCTCCGGGAGTGGCTTAAATATGGGCGTCTCCTGAAAAAGAGACAACCTGAAGTAGAAGATATAAAACCTGAACACACCGTGATCGGACATATCAGACTACTTACAGCTCCGAGAGTCCAACACAGAAAAGAAAAGTAAGAGAAAATGTACAGCCGATCAGACAGCATCACTCTGACCGTCCAGCGGGAGAGATTCGCCTTCCCCGGAGTGGCGACCCGCAGCACGGAGCCGGAGGTCTTCACCTTCGAGCGGGTACCGGTTTCAGCCACCGCCGTGCGCTCCTATGTGCCAATCCGACCCAAGAAGCGCTGCACCCGGGTCATGTACCCCGCTAAAGTCCGCATGCACCTTCCTCCCCCAGAGAGGAGCCAGGCCAAGCGCTGGCTGGTCATCCTGTGCCTGGTGGTCCTCTGGCAGATCTACATCGAGGATCCGTACGCGGACGCGCCGCTGGGGAGCATGGATAGCTCCATCAGCGACTACCACAGCTTCTCCTTCTCGTCAGCGGAGGATCAGCTGGCAGACCTCAGTCCTGCCGCACCGAGCAGCTGTAAAGAGGCAGAGCAGATCATCCCGGACACCGCCTGCCTGGAGCCAGCCCAGAACACCGACACCAGCCACTCCTTCGAGCAGAGCGCCGGGAAAAGCTACATGGTGGCCCTGCTGGTCTACCATAGACTGGGCAACGACAACTGAAGCTCCCGGGAATGGTTTAACCCTAAACCGCCTTTGTCTTGGACTGTGTGAAGAAAACAAGCCGAGCTGGAGGTGATCCTGAGAAGAAGAACGCTGCGTCCTGCACGGCGCAGCCGGGGAGTGAGCTCCATGCGTCGGCCTGTTCCTGCCAGCAGTCCTCCTCACAGCGGAGGAGGACTTCCAGTCTGGATAAGGGACACCTGAGAGAGAAAAAAGAACTGTGAACACTAAAAAGACTTAAACTGGAAGAAGACTTGAACTGATGTGTGATTTACACATAGACTGCACTTAGAGACTCTATGTTTCTGTCATGGAAAACTTTCCTCATGAGGCCAACAAGCCTGAAACTGACATGTCAATGTTTAAATGTTTTATTTAGCTATTTATTCTATTTACTATTTATTGAACAATAATTTTAATAAAGAAATTTTTAAATGAAGTTCAAATTTCCTGCCTCATAATTACAACAAACTTCAGTATTTCCTTCAGGAATCAGTCTGAATCCCCCAAGACTGATTTTTCTGCAAACTGGAACATTTTTTATGAGGGGCCGTTTGAGACATTCAGAATTACCCTCTCACAGACACATGTGAAATTTAGGTCATTCACACATTATACTGAAACCTCTCATATATTATACTAAAATCATTCATACATTATAGCAAAACCTCTTATACACTATACTGAAACTGCCTCTTATACAAATTTCCTCTCACATAATATAGTGAAATGCTCTCACATAATATACAGCTCCCTGTCTCAACCTTGACTCAGTGTTTGATAAAGGAAGTTCTCAACCCTATGTTACTGTTATTTGTCAGTGTTGAAGTCAGTGTTGAAGCACCCTGCTTATGTAACTGAGATAGTAAATGTGTTGTAGTATAGTATGTGAGAGCATTTCAGTATAGTATGTGAGAGGAAATTTTAGTATAGTGTATAAGAGGTTTTACTATAATGTGTGAATGATTTCAGTATAATATATGAGAGGTTTCAGTATAATGTGTGAATGACTTAAATTTCACATGTGTCTGTGACAGGGTAATTCTGAATAATGTCTCAAACGGCCCCTCATAATTTTTCAGTACATTTTCTTAACTACAGAACATCCATGAGTTTTGCAAACATAAAAACCGTGCAAAACCTTCAGTTACATAATAATATTATCTAATAAAGGAGATTAAGACAAGTAAATGTTTACATTCATTTTAATGCAGATGCATCCATGAAACGTACCCTTCATGTGAGCTCAGAGTGCTTTCTTTGGAAAACAAAGCAGATTTAATGTGATTTGATGTGGGTTTTTCATTGAGCCAGAAGAGAAGAGGCTGTCAAAGCAGCCGTAGATGCTGGGAGGAGTTCGGTCAGATCTTGGTTGATTTTAGTGAAATCACTCCTCTGCAGACCTTCTCTCATATTTTGAATCTAATCTGGTCTGATCTGTGAGATCTAATCTGCTGAGTCATAAGACTGGAAGCACAGAGCTGCTGCAGCATCACGTTACATTATAACGCCGTCTGATCTGAACACCCTGCAGACGACAGTGTAATGTTGTAATGTTGTTATAATGATGAATATGCAGCAATTCATCGTTCATCTGTCAGGCATTACCTCATAGCATGAAATGTTTACTTTGAGGCTTCTCTATGAGGTCCAACATTGCCTCAGGGTTTCTAGGAGCAACCCCATGTTGATGTTGATAGTTGCCATGTGGACACCATCACCATCATCATCATCATTGTCATCATCATGTCCCCTCTGTGTAATATAAGAGGTATGAAAGGGTGGAGGGCAGAGAAAGTTCCAGTTTCCCACACCTGAGCGTGTTTCTCTATATGAGCTGCTCATAAATCCAAGAATGTCTGGTCCAGATTAGCTCTGAATTCATCTTCATTTTCAGCATCCAGGAAAAAAACAACTGAGTTATTTTAGATGAGATTAGAACTGATCTTAACCTTCTGTCTAAAGCAGGATTTAGATTTAAGATCAACAGCACTTTTAAGAACTATAAAAATACTGACAAGAAAATATGAATTAATAAATCCACATTAAAGAAATTAAATAAAAATTCATTCTAAATTCAGATGTCATGTACGCTGCTGGAGTTTAAAGCATAGGAGAAGAAAAGAGGAGGAAGAGATAATCAGTGGAAATGTGGTATGAGCAGGAAGCTCTTTCACCTTGGAAATCCCTCTCAGCTGACAAAAGCTGCTTATCTGAACTCATCAGTTTCTCCAACTTAAAGAGTTTCAGTCATCAGAGCCAAAGAGACTGCACAACAACTTAAGTTTAAAGAATGAACCTGTTCAGTGGATCTGACCTTTAATTCAGACTTAGAAAGTTTAGCCACAGCCAGGTTTCAAGGTCCCTTATACAGTTAAATAATGGTGACTGTCATCACATTCAACACCTGAATGTCATCTATAGGACAATGAAATGGAATTTTCTGTTTCTTGAAAATAAATCCCACAGGCAGCACATACAGAAAAGCACTGGCCCTAAAATAAACCCTTGGGGTACACCACCACAAGTAAAAGGGAATTACAAGGTCAAGCGTCCCCTAAATGAGAAGGAAAACTCATCTCAGTCAGGTTTGGTTTAATCCAAGTGAAGGTAGGTCCTCTGATAGGACTGTTCAGGTGTAGATGCCAGGATCCTCTAAAGAACTGAAACCGCAGAATTCCTTGAGTCAGCATCTAAAAAGTGGTCATTAAAACGATGAGCGTTTGCACATCTGCCATGGGGCTCTAAAATACCTGAAGGTGATGAAAATAACTTCCTCTTGAAGTTTAGACAGAATACTGTCCTGTAGTTAGAAAGAGACTTTTCTTGTTGGTGAGACACTGCAGAACACAGTGTTTAAAATCAGCTGACTCTGACCCTCTGAACTTCTCTGGAAGCTTTAGTGTTGTTTATCTGAGGTTGGATTATTTCATTTATAGAGCCAATCATGCCCTGAGACTTCCAGCTGTATCTTTTGTCACCCAGGACTGTTTCTGCCAGGGGTGACTGATATCAGTACTGTTAGTGACACTGAACACAGAGACAAAGGTCAGCCTGAGCATGAGCAGTGAATCAGCTGCAGTTTATTTTGAGCTCGGGTGAATGTCCCTGAAGAGAAACGTCCTGGTTCCACCTCCCAAGAGTTTACGGTGAAACCCTGGGAGTTCAAGAGGTCAAATGCAGCGAAGACAACGGGAAGTTTGATGTTTATCTATCTAACAGAGTTTCAGAGGATCAATGAGGAAAACATCTCCTTCACTTCTGGCTCAGACCTCCCAGCTTACTGGTTACCTTCTGTTGACCTGGATGTTCTGACTACTAGATGCTACAGGAAGGAAATGGAGGTTTTAAATATCCCAACTTTACTCAGAAACAGACTCAAGTCATTATTTGACATAAAGCTTGTTTTTTTATCTGATGATGAAACATGTCAACATCTATAAGGCAGACTCTTTGAGTCTCTGCCTGCATGCACAGTCAGAAAACATGATGCTGCCCTTTCAGTGGCCTCTATCGTCCTGCTGCTAACTTCCTGAGCCGTAACGTCTCAGTGAAGCTTCGAGGTCAGGCAGATGCTTTCCTGGAAGTTGCTTAGTGGAACCAGGTCAGAAACCAGCCAACCGGTTTCACACCCAGCTTCTATAGAGCTCAGTCTTTTCTCCTGGAATTCCTTCCTCACTGGAAAAAACTACAGCTGGGGTTTTTAAAAGAAAACATTTAGTCTGCAGTCTGCATCTATTCAGAAACAACAAGAAAGAAACTGTCCAGTCTGCTGTCCCCTCACTGGTGAGTATCCTGGAAACAGACATGGAGAGAGTGGACTCTTCCTGGTGTTCACCTAAACAATAAACTGGACTGGACTCACAACACGAACCGTACAGGAAGGGTCAGAGCCGGTCTATCTTATGAGGAGACTGCGACCTTTTGGAGTGAAGGGGGGCTCCTGAGGACCTTCTATGACTCTGTGGTGGATCAGCCTTCCTGTACGGAGCAGCAGCATCACAGAGAGGAAGAGGAAGAAGCCGGACAAAGTCATCAGGAAGTCCAGATCTGTCCCGGGCTGTTCTCTGGACTCAGTGCAGGTGGTAGGTGACAAAAGGGTTCTGGAAAACCAACTTCCATGCTGGACCATGACCCACATTTAGGACATTTAAAAAGAATAACAGCTGATCAAAGTGCTTCACAAAAGCATCAGCAGTCTTAAAATAAACAATAAATAAATTAAACTGAAGAGTTAAGATTACTAAAATCTATTTAACGTCTCACTTTTGGTCAGTGGAAGGCCAAAGAGAACAGATGTTTTTAACAGACATTTAAAAGCCTGTATGGTCTGAGCGGTACGGACATGCAGCCCCTAGGTTGGCAGAAAAGCTCCTGCATGTGAGATATGTTTTGAACCAGGACAGAGCTGTACCCTTAATACCAACAAGATGTTCCATCAGAGTAACAGAATGTTGTGGTCTATGGTGTCAAAGGCTGCTGATGTGTCTAAAAGCACTAAAACAAAAGAATTCCCTGAGTCAACAGTTAGATAAATGTCCTTAAAACCCTCTGAAACTTCGTACATTAAAAAGTCTCATTAACCTCTTCCTAACCAGACCCCCCTGTGCAGCATGAGATCCTGTAAGAAGTTTGCTCACACTAGCTAGGAAGCAGCAATGCTAACACGTAGCATACCAGAATGATGGGGCAAACTTAGCTAAAAGACTCTGCCAAGCATTAGCACCCGAACCAAACCCAGTTCAAACCCAAGCACCTCTATACAGCACCTGTATTAAAACACCTGGGAAACTGCTCAGGTTCACGTTTTACCTTCTGCTGTAGCACAGGTCCTCATCAGGTATTACTTTACTCATTCCTAGATGAACTGGGCTGCTGTCCTCTGGTTTTCACTAAAAGTAGTGTGGTGTTCTTTTAGGAGGACGTAACGTTTTACATTTTCTACTGTGTTCCAGATAAATTTACTCACACAGTAACACATCTTGATTCTGCAATAATCGCCTCAGCTTCAAGATCATACATGCAGCTCAGTAGTTGTGAAGACACACTTCACTAATTTTGGGGATATCATTTCAGACAGGAGGTAGGAAAATCAAGACTAAACTAAATGACAACAGAGTCTATATGTTTGTATTACTTTGTAAAGTTATCTGTTATAATGTGATTTTCCAGATCCAGAGGTTGTTCAGTCTTTTGGTTTTCTGTCAGTTTAGTAAAAATTCAAACAAATGAGCAAATTACAGGTTTTTGTTGTGATTTAGAAAAATTCTCAAATTAAATCCTCTGGAAATGAAGATCAGATACAACAATAGAAAAAAATAATAGATGTAATGTTTACTGTCAGGAAGAGGATTTTTACAGCCTGGCCATGATAAGCTGATAGACTGGTCATACAGACTGGTCATACTGGCCATGATAAGCTGATAGACTGGTCATACAGACTGGTCATACTGGCCATGATAAGCTGAGAACTTGACGAAGCCTCTCCTCCTCCAGATTCCTTCTCCTGTGTTGGAATGTTACGCAGGACGTGCCTCAACATGTCGGAGCGTCCTGGCCTCTGCTGGCTCTGTCTGCTCGCGGCTGCAGTGGAAAACTACCTTCTGACACGTGAAAAAACCTGCAGTACCTGCAGGATGATTACATAACACAGAAGCAACTCTTTTTCTTATTTCAACTTTTTTTGACTACTTTTTATTTTATTGGCATTGACCTGCCGGAGTAAAGCTTGATAATCTCGATATTTATTCCGTGTGTTTGATCTTGGGTTGTGTTTCTTACCTCTGGCCTCGTACGGGCAGAAACATGTAAAACATGTTCAAATCTCATGTGATCGACAGGAATCTTTGTTTGTTTGTTTAGTTGTACCAGAGAAAAAGCACAGAGGGGTCAGATAAAGCTGATAACACCTCCTCCAGGTTTCACTGCTTGGGTAAAACCTGGAGGCTGATCTTCCAGGTTTTAACATGTTGACAAGAAATTCTCTCTGTTTTCTATTTTTATTTCAAACTAAAATTTCAAACAACACAAAGTGAATATTTAATACATAAAATCAAAGCTTTAGGTTTGAAAAGGGTTTAAGAAGAAATTAAATACTTATCTAGTCCAACAACCTTTTGTCAAAAATGACTTAAATACTGACACTTTCACATTTTATCAGCTCTTCACAAACCATAACACACAATGCTAATAACAGCCTCTCGTTATAAATACTATTCTACATTCATTGTCTTCAATACGTCTCATTGATGGTTTTATATCCTTTAATTATATCATTTGTTTAAAACCACCTATTGTTTGACATGTTCTCACTGCAGCTGATTCACAGCGACGCAGGAGATTTGTCTCTCCGCTGGATTTTATGCAGACTTTAATCTCCTTCCGTTGGAAAACCTTTTGGATTCTGTTTGATCGTTTTTAATTCTGTACTTGATCGGGACAATTTTGAACCAGGTTTCAGGTTTCAATATTTTTAGTTTTAGTTTCAGTCAGAATGAAATAAAAACCTTTTTAAAAGATAAATATTAATCAGTATATCAATGACTTTGTTTTGAATTTAATTTCATGTCTGGTAAAAAATGTTCTGCTGGGAGCGAAGATGAAGAAGATGCTGCTGTTTCTTCCTCGCTGGTCCTCCCTGTTGTGGCTCCTGTATTGTAAAATAATTTATTATGATGATTTTATCGCCAGTTCTGGAGACGTTAATACATTTTTAGGTTGAGTTTAGAAATGAGAACATTGAAAAAGAATTCAGACTCTGATGCATGCTTGGTTTCAGATCCAACATACAACACTGTTTGGTTTGTTTTCAGTGTCACGTGTGAACGTTGAAGATCTCTGTTAAAGATTTCAGACAGTTCAAAAAGGGACATGAAAGACTGTGTTTTTATTTTTGGACAGTAGCAGCACATTTCTGCCAGTAAGTTGGATAAAATACTGGTTCTGGTGTCTGCAAAAACTCTTAAAAGAAACATTCAGATAAAAACTTTAATATCTGGAAATAAATCTGTTCTAATGTAATCAGATGCTGCGTCAGAGAATTTGGTCACTGTTTTGTTTTATCCAACAGGTTTATCTGCTGAGGTCCAACCACTTCATGATGACACCACTGAATCAGCTACATCACTGTGGGCCTCAGCACACACTCCTACACACTACTCCGGACTTTTCCTGCCATCAGCAGCTGATGTGTGATCAACATGAAGAGCAGAAACATCTGCAGCAGGTCTCTGAAGAAAGGCGACTGGGTGAAGATCAGAGAGAAGTGACCTTATAAACCAGGAAAGCTTCTGTCACCATCCACCCACACCAATGAGAAATCCTCCAACTCGCTTCATGACATCTCTGTAAACACAACAACATAAACACACTTCATGTTGCTGGAAAACCCACACACTCATTTTCATGACTGATCATTGATTTTCTTTAAAATCAGATTTTTCTGGTTTACGCTGACTGTGAACACACTGGATATCGTTTCTGTGCCCTGTTCTCATCATGTTGACATGATGTAATGTGTCTGCCAGAGACAGGACAGCGGACATGGACCAGACCAACCCAGACCAACCCAGACCAACCCAGAACAACCCAGACCAACCCAGAACAACCCAGTGGCCCCGAAAATGAAGCCATTTCACAAACCGAGGATCAGCTGTTTAACATGCTGCTGTGACACTGTGGCATCAGCAGAGGAAACTCTGAGTCAGAAGAATCTGCTGGTAGCTACAGCTGCTGTGTACTCTCCGCTAGAAATAAAAAACAAAAAAAGACCACTTTTTAGGAGGTTTACTCCCACAAAGGTAAACCTACACATGACAGATTCCTGAGCAGATAAATAAAACTAAGTGCTGCAGAGCCTGAAGTACTCACTGGGAGGTGTACAACTGTACTATTTCAGCATTTGTTGCTATAATAACCCACTTGTCACTGACCCCATGCATCATCAGCAGAAAACACAAACACAGGACAGTAAACCTAAAGATTAGAGGAGAAAGAGGTTAAAGCCTCCCTTTGTTTCTTTCCCTCCATACCAACACAGTGAGTCACTGCTGGAACAAGAAAGTGGCTCAAAGTGCAGAGTGGGCGGGAACTGGGGGTGAAATCAGAGAGGGAAGGGGATTGGACAAACAGGAGCAAGGAGGCAGGCGTTTCCAAGCTGCATCAGACAGGAAGTAAACATAACTGAGTCAGAGTTTAGATGAAACGTGACCCTAAAGTAACATTTGAACCAGAGAGAAAATCATTAGATTTTGACATCTCAGAGATTACTGACTAATGTCGGGGATTAATTCTTATTTATTCCAGAGGAAAGTTGTTTTTTTTACTCCTCTGCAGGAAGAAACTTTCAGGTTCTCGAGGGAATCTCTGTAGGGCAGAGATACAAACATGTTGGCCATGTTGGGTAAAATGCAGCTGTGCTATATAGACAAGAGACATGCAGATCTTCTCTGTTTACAGTCAACAACCACTTTAAAATGTTTACTACAGTCATCCACAACACAGTAAATGGCCATGGTTACATGATTTTTTTTAATTTGGAATTAAATAATTTGAAATTAAAGTTTTTTCCTTGCGTTTACGTGGAAATAGTAATTCCGAATTGAGATTTACGCTGAAAACATGTTTAATCGCCGTTATTTAATTCTGCTTTAGATCTCGGGGTTGGAAAGGTTCTGATTGGACAGGGGAGGATGTGACATGTTTACGCCTACAGAAGTAAACAAACTCCAGTTCCTGCTTTTTTTTTCATCTACAACATGGAAGACCACATAATAAGAAACATTTTTGCTTTCATTTTGATTCTAGTTTTGAAGCAGCAGGTGGATGCCAGCACATGCTTCCTGGTTGAGTTCAGTCTGGTTGGAGGATGTCTTCCACTTTTAGTTAACAAAAACAGTTTGGGTCAGAAATTTTATTGAAATGCAAATGTTCCCTTCATTAAGGAATTACTGTGGGGAAAAAAAAAAAATTAAAAACTAATACTGCAGCCGCTTGGGAGCGAGGTAAATACTATGAAAATGTTTTGTGTGAAATAAAATAAATTTTTCTTTAAAAAAATGAGAAATTTATTGTATTTTCATGGTGACAGGATTTCCATGTCATGAGTCTGCACGCCTGAACGTCACTCTGCTCTGAACCAAGGTTTGTGTTATTGTTACAGTATAAACACAAAGACCTTCCGATGACTCAACTTTTACTTCCTGTCGTCATCGCTGTCTCTAAAGGAGCGTTTTGTTGCCTCTGTGATGATATTATGATACAATTAGCAGCAGCACCAATTCCAAGCTTAACATGAGTAACTGCAGCATCTGTAACAGTCCTGTTGGACCTGGCAGGCTGGGGGATCAGCTGGACTTTATCACAGAAGACAGATAATACAAGTACTTTAGTGGGTCAGTTTTCTTATGACTGTAAACCAGAATCCTCTCCAGAAATAAACCATGGTCCAGTTTGATCCAGATCTGTGTGGTCCAGGATCCAGGATCCTAAGACAACTCTAAGATGACTTAGGGCTGTCAGCATATTTATTCACATTCTTAATTAAAAAGAAGAAGTCAAATATCACCACTTTTCTTTCAAATGGAATCTGACATTAAAGAATGAAAGATTTTAAACTGGAATGACAATGAGATTAAAATATGTAATTTTAAAGGAAGTCAATCGGACATTTTTGGCCACAAAGGTCCCTAAAGGGAGTATCTGACACTACATAAAAACACTAACGCTGTCAGATCATTTTACCTGCCAATCTTTGATATATCCAAGCCTCTAATTACACCAAAGACCTATCCTTCTGATATTTGTTACCTAGAAAATAATTAATGTTTTGTGTGTTTTGTAGTAGAAAAATTACCAAGAGTATGGTTTGAGTAAAAGCGTTACAAAATTTATTTTGGCAGAACAAAGTTTAAGACAGAATTACTTGCACATATGACAGCTGTTGAATTCTTTTCTGTTTCCTGCGAAGGTCAGCCCCATAGCTGATAGGGCCAGGACCAGAAGACTGATTGGAGCCTTCTCTCTCCAGTTTCCAAGAGGAGAATCGTAAATCTAAGATCTGGTGCAGGCCGAGATCATAAACAACCTGCGTTATTAAGAAAGGGGTGCAATCTGCCCCAAGATGTGCGTCTTCAAAGCACCAGCCTGCACTTTCTCCTATCAGAGGCCTGGGGAGAGATGGTCAATCTGACCTCGGAGGGAACTCACACAAGCAAGAGAACTGAACATCTGGATATGAAATGCAAAAATGTAATATAAGCTCAAGCAATCAATGTAAGACAAGAATAACCAGTACACAAATATGATATGAATGGATGAACAATAATAAATGGATAAATGAAATGAGTACAAGTGTGATTACTATATGAGTATATGATGAGTATATAGGTCAAAGCAGCATAAAAACAGTTTTTGACATAAAAAAAAATCAAACTGGTATTTAAAGGCCTAAAATCCTAAAAATAACTGAATGTTTGGTTCTTTTGAGCAGACCTGAAGTCTGAAGTGATTGATGAAATAAAGTAAAGATAAATCAATGTTTGATTACCTTATAGCATTTTTTGTTTGTGCATGGACATTTTTGGCTACAAAGGTCACCAGAGGTAGTCAATTTGAGGAGGACATGAGGGTTAACCATCATAGCATCTTGTAGTCACTCTCTGCAGTTCAGGATCAAATAATCCATCCAGCTGTCCTCCAGCGTGACAGAAGGACCCTCCCTACACCACTTTATCATGTTTATTCATGTAGGAATCTGCAGTGTTGTGGAAGGTGTGCCAGTGATAGGAAGTGAGTGCTTTAGAGTGTAAGTGAGAATATGTTGACCTTTTAAATTCTGATTCATGTAGGAGTTATTTTTAAACGTCTGATGGGTGAACAATCTCTGAACGTCCTAATGAGTTATTTTTATAACACTTCTGTTTATACAGTCTCACAGTTAAAAGAAAAAAAAAAAAAAAGGAATTTGAGTTATTTGTGTTGGAGGAAACACCCATAGGCCCGGCCGGGTGGAGCTGCTTTCAGGTGCATATAGCCATCACCTGCTCTGCAAACATTCTTTCCCACGCTGCCTGGTCCTCCAACATGTCTAGCATAATTGCAGCATGCTGCACATACCAGACGAGGTAGGAAAGTATCTAAGACTACAAAAAGAGGTGCAGCATGGTGTCACCTGAACACATCACCAGTTTGTTGCAACAACGTCCTGTTCTCTTTCACACCTGAATGAATCAGGGTGTGTATATTTTATTTAATATTTAGTGGAAAACATGGTTCAGTTTGTGTTTAGTGGGATTATCTGTAATGCAAAATTTACATGAAGATTTTTAGGACAGCAGCTGAGCAAGTGGAACATCTCCCTGAACCTAGCCTGAGTTTAACTCTGAGGTTACAATAACATCAGATCTAATTAAACATGCTGACTTCAGATCAGCATTCAGGTCTCCTCATCAGTATAACTCACCACATTTAGTCCTGCACTGTGTCAATGAAATGAAATCACAGTAGAAAAATACCAAGTGAGTCAAGAAGCTTGACTAAGCATCAATGATCCCACCACTTCTAACTCCCAGAGGAATTCTACAGAAACCAACCTGATTGGCTCCCACCGATTGGTTTCTGTTTTTTCAGACATGACAGAAGACCAAAAACATGTGTTGGAGTCTATGAATCCTTTGATGCTTCATTCCTGCTGATGTCTGACAGAAACAACAGTGATGTACTGATTGGTTCATTCACACAATCAAATATGAAATTTTACCACAAAGATTTTCTGAAGAAAACTTTAGAGCTCAAATCTCCGTCCTTTGATCTTCACAAGACCAAAATGGGATTTTCACTTTGTTAGAGTAAGCAGAAGTTGACAGTTTAAAGTTTCTCTTTTAAGGATGGGTAATGATTTGCGGTCTCACCCACCCTGTTTGAACTAACAGGATGTGGTGGTCACAGCTCTGTGTGATAAGGGTCATAAAGTGTTGTATGCTGATGTGTTTCCCTGTTTGAAGTTTGCGAGAACTTTGCTTGCTCTACTGAAGTGTGATAGCTGCTCAATAAAAAGGCAGCACTGGGGTTGAGACTTCGGAGTTGACACCAGACACTCTCTGAGTGCTGAACCACCGTCTCTCCCCATCGCGATGAAGCTGACTCCACTCTGAGTTCTTTGTGTCTTATTTTATGATAGGAAAATATCCATCACACTTCAGTCTCATTTTAGCTCCTCATATTTTTCTCTGATAATTTACCAGCAGGACAAAGTGATAAAAGATGACAGGAGTGAAGATTATATTTCTTCACCAATATCACATTCATATTTCCACTTTAAACCAACCCTGGTCCACTTATACAGGTAGTACAGTTCATTTGAAGCAGTGTGAACACTCATTCTTAAGCCCCATTTAACCCCCTTACATACATAAAAACATACGTTTCAAGCATTGTCATACTTTGCCACCCTTATACTTCCATACATCTTTTACGCTGCCATGGTTATGAAGTCAGTTCCTCCACTAGTGGGCAGTGTTCACACGATCTAACATCTGTTACAGACACCGGTTGGCAGTGGCAGAACATCAACACAAACACTTGCACAGCCTTTCTGTAAAAGCTTGTGCAGTTTCTAGAGTTGTTTTCCTCATCTTCATTTTTCTTCTGCTTTCTTTTTTCTTTGTGTTCTTCTTCTCTGGTTTGTTTCTTTTGCTGGTCGCATGTCTGATATTCTGCTCAGCACTCCCCCTGGGTGGGGTTGCTCCGCTTTCTGAATCAAGCGATGGATTCCTAAACTCCTTGGATTACAAACATAACTAATGCAGGAGATGGACTAAACTGTCTGTGCATCTGTGTTCCCGTCTTCTCCACCGAGCAGAAACGGGCTTTTACTGTAATGTGGAACAAAGAAGTGAACTCTGGTCTTCTTGAAAACTGAACCAAAGAGAAGAGGTGATGTAGATCATGGTGGATATCTGGCTGCCTCTCCTGCTGCTCATACTGGACAGATTCTGGTAAAAACCGGATCAGGTTTGAACTCCAAAGTATAAACAGAAACCAGACTGCTCCATTTGCTCCATTGTTCACTTGCAGTGAACAAGATATTTTCTGTCCTGGCCAATGAGTGAGTCAACTTTTCTTCTTCTTGGCTAGTGGTCATTTGGGAAAAATCCCTCCCTAGTGAACAGTAACTGTGTGATGTTGTCCAGGAGGTTTGGTCTGCTTAAATAAAGTTCAGTGTGAAAACAAACTAATCCAAAGGAAGGTGGGACATTTTTAACAATTCCTGCCCAACCAAACCGAGTCCCTCAGACTACGAGACTCTTTGGTTTATTGGATGGTCCATTTGCTTTTAAACTGGAAGAGAGTTGAGCCAGGAGACCCCTGGATTTCAGTCAGATCAGAGTTTACTGCTTTGGTGCAAACCAGAGTGAGAATGAGTGTTTTCTCTGCTCCAGATATACCGATACTATCTGTAGAAGTGGACTGGGATTCATTTAACGTGGACCAAACAGGGCCAGTGGGAGTGCATCCTCAGGATCAGGACTCTGGGCAAGAATTCTAAAAATTTTGCATCTTAATTTGGTGCAACAGCTAAAACCTGAATCGACGACATCTGGACAGGAAATAAAAGTTAACGTGCTGATGAAGAAGCACCCAGAAACAGTTTTACCTCCTTTCAGACCTTATCAGACACACCTGGAACACTCACGTGTACTGACACTGTTTTTCTCTGGGGTGAAATAACATTTGGAGAAAAGAAAAGTGTTGCTCATTTTCTTTCTTTCGTTTCCTCTTTTTTCTTTTTGTTCTCATCAACATCAACATCAACAAGAAGGAAGAAGGAAATTGTCAGGTTTTCCCCACGGCTAGCACATAGAAGCTAGCAGCTAGCAGATCAGTGGCTCCATGTAATTTCATCATTATCAAATGATTCAGTAAAATTCTGTTTATTTACTATCACATTTATGTAGTTCTTCAGATTGTTTCTGCATTAATTATGTCAGATGCAAACAGACAATGAGCTGACCTCACCGTGTGTCTAATAACTAATTTAATCTCAGGACTGAAGCAGTCAGAAGGAACACGGCGGGCTCCAGGCTTCATGATGAACCTGATGTGGTCTCATCAGACTCTGTTCAGTTAAAACTTACAGGAATGACAGCAATGTTGGCAGAGTCAGAGAGATGAGGAAACCTGCCATGCACATGTCAGGAGTCACGTGTCTGTGTCACCAAAGAGTTTTAATGTTTTAAAAGGGTTTTATGTTCTAAAACCCTTTTGAAACATGGATTAGATGATGAAACTGATATGAGGATGGTGTTTAGTCAATGCTGGTTAAAATTCTGCAAATCTGGTTTCTCTAAAAGGTGTAGCACTAATAAAGCACCAGGACATTTCTTAAGAAACTAAAGATTTGCTCTGCAGTGGAGCAACAGCGCTATCCACAGGACAAGTCAAAGCATTTTCTCTCTTTCTGTTTCAGTTTAGACTTTTGCTCTTTTAGGCTAGTTAATATAAAGTCATGCCAATAGATCACTTCCATTTATGTGAACGTAGTGGGACACTGCGTATTCTGCATGGAATAATTATTATTCACACTAGAACATTAGAGTACATGTTTTTCCTAACCACATTGTAATCTTTAGATGATAAACTACTTTTATACTTCTACACAGGAAGAAATGTTTTCATAATGTTTAATTTCTTTATTTCACTTGGATCAATTAAATACAACGTTTTTACTCTGATTTGAAAAGTGAGAAGTAATGGAGAAGAATTTTTCTTTTTTCATAGCTGTGCTCCATCCATATCTATATACATATATATATATATATATAAATGTATATGTGTGTGTGTATATATATATATATATATATATATACATATATATATGATTTTCGTTTCTTCTGTCTCTTCAAAGCTTCATAGATGTGTGGATGCATCACCCTGGAGGAGAACTGAGAGGGAACTACTGCATGATTACACGATGAACCACCATGACGCTGCATGCCTCATTTGTTGGTCAGAAGATTAAAAAAAAGAAGTGACATTAACACAGAGTCATAATCACTTGTAAACCTCCTCTTCTTCTAGTCTTTATCCTAATCAGTGTTGTCAATCCCATGTCTCAGGAATATCTCTAGAAGCCAAACAGAAAGTACTTGATTCATATACAAAATAACTATCTTTGTATTGATAGTTAATGAATATCTTAGGTGTCCGAGTCAGGTCAGAAAAAAAACAGACACCATCTTTGACAGTGAGCAGAGTCTAATGTCCTCATACTGACGGGACCTCACAGCAGACACCAGCTCCCATCATGATACACAACAAACACACATAAAAATCTGCATCCTTCAGATATGGGGGTGTGTTAGCACCACCTTAGTACCTGATTACCAGAAAAGAAGACTTCCTCAAGAAGAGGTTAATGGGACTTAAATAGATTTCTGCTCCACAGTTTCCAGGGTGTGTGTGTGTTAAATTATTGTAAAATGTGTCAAAAAGGGTTCATATATGTTCGAAAGAAAACTGTAAAACAGTATGTTCGAGCAAGACTGGGAAAATTACGTGTGGTAATTAGTTTGTTGAAGAGGTTTTAGCTCCATAAATGAGGGCTGACAGAGTTGCGTGATGAACAGGAACAATAGAGAAACATTTGAATGAGGAGCGACGTCATAGGAGGACTGAATTTGGAAAATGATTGGATAATTGGTTGAGTGGGCGGATGGAGGCTGGAGCCTGGAAGAACCTGGCTCTGACTAGAAATCAAAGGTTGTTTCTCTGTTTTTACTGTAAATAAAACTCTTTCCATGATTCCGTTCTGGCGGTATTTGATCAGACCTGTTCCTCCTCCACACGTCTTTGTATGATGAACAGAAATGAGGACGAGGACTGGTTGGAGTGAATCCATCTGTTAGATAATCAACTTGACGGATCCAAACAAACCGCAGCCTCTTCTGGGTTATTAGCATGTGTGTCAGCCAAACAACCCTCAACCTTGTCCTCCTTCATCAGGTCACTGAATAAACAGGATTTCTTCTGATTCATTATGTACAAAATATGTCACAGTTTCTAATAATATTAAAACCCATGAAAAAAAACATCTTTACTTTTAAATCGAATAATATTTTCTATATTTCATGCTTTCAAATCAGATTGATCAGGCTTCAAAGTTAATTTATTTCAGGTAAATGAAACTGACTTTTTATGAAAAGCAGGAATTCTGAAGAGATTTTTAACCTGTATGATGAAAACAGAGGCAGGATTTACCAAATGTCATACCAGAGAAAAATGTCTCCTCATACTTCATCTGAGGCGGTGGAGGTGGAGTAAACTGATGATGTCATAAACAACTGGTGGTGATGTTTCATGGTATGGAGGAAGTAACGGCCAAATTTAGGAAAGTTTCCATCTGTGAGTCAGCTGTGAATGTTTAGATGATGAGGTGAAGCTGCTCTGTTTTGTGGTTTTTATCAGCTGTTGGACTCTTCCTGTGGGAGATTCATCCGTTTCAGTTTAACAACAGTCATGGAGTCAGTGATGAGACTATGAGTGTGAGTACAGCAGAGCTTTCAGTCATACCCTTGTTACACGAGTTCAACACTTGCTTATTCAGTTCAGTTCAGCTTACTTGTATGTTCACAACAAAGTCATCTCAAGACACTTTACAGACATAATCAGTTCAACTCAATTCATTGTGAACTAATCAGTATTCACACAAGCCAGGTCATAAAAACATAGTTTACAGGCCGTAAGGAAAAACCCAGAAAAGACGTTCAGAAACAGATTTTTGCTCCACAGTCTGGGGACAACACAATTCTTCCTCAACAAAAAAAAAACAAAACAAAAAGACCAATTCGCCTTTAGCTTAACTCTCAGCTGATTATCCCACACAAGTCCTGTGATCACTGCCGTAAATCGGCACCAGCTACTGTGTGTTTCAACTATTATGAGTTGTGTTACGACCCAGTACAGGGGTATGAAAGGGTGTAACAAAAAAATGGTGGACAGATGGTTAAAGTAAATGGGTGTTTATTATATTAAACAAAAACAAAGACCGACTCCAGTGGCAACACAACAGGTGTTGGGGTTTGAGAAACTGCTGAAAGAAAATGCAAAAGGTTAGGTCTAAACCAAAATGCCGCCATAAATAAAACAGAAAAACACTTGAAGAAGGTGAACCTAAACGGGTGTATGACACTTAGCTAAAAACGTGCAGCAGTTCCAATAAACTAAAAAAAGGTATTCTTTAACCCAAAACAAATGTCTACTCTAGCCCAACACGTTCTAACTTTACTCTAATTTAACACAAAAAGCTCAATCAAAACCAGAAAACAAAAATAACTTAAAGAGCAGCCAAACGAGCTGAGAGACTACTCCTTAATTGTTTCATCAGTTGTTTGGGTCTGAGTCTGAATAATCTGTCATTTGCATAACGTTGTGTAATATAGGTTTTCTGACTGTCTCGAAATTCTTTACTTTGTAACGACTTCTGATATACGTTTTTTTTGTATGTCGTAACACCTCATTTTGTCTGTAAGAAATCCTGATAAATGATCTTTGTTTCTCTCTAAACTCTGCGTTGTGTTTGTATTGATCTCTGATGTACTGAGTTTTCTTTTGTCTAACCTTAGGGTTGTTTTGATATCTCTTGGTAGAGGAACATTTTTTCTTTGCTCTGTAAAGTTCATTAGAAGAATATAGCTGCCTCTCTTTCTGTTTTTTATCAACTTTTTGTTTTCTTGGTTTTTCTGTCATTAATAATCTCCTTTTCATTTTTATCCTTTTGTTTTTACTATACTTGGACAGTTTACAGGACATTTGTAGCAGTGTAGCATCAGAAAGGTCTTTAGCTGGTCTATTTATTGTTGGGGAAGAAACATTTGTTTCACATTGAATGGTATTACATGCTG
Organism: Melanotaenia parkinsoni; assembly: GCA_036919975.1. Lineage (NCBI taxonomy): Eukaryota > Metazoa > Chordata > Actinopteri > Atheriniformes > Melanotaeniidae > Melanotaenia > Melanotaenia parkinsoni. The sequence continues at coordinate 32,001,886 of JBAFTA010000013.1, read as the reverse complement.
CAAATGAACTGATTTCATGCTGTTCTGGTTCAACACTGATATCAGGAGATTGTCTCATTGGTGCTGAAAAAGTACTTTTACTGGATACATTTGTTACATCAGCAGAAATGTCAGTGGTAGGGATTAATACTTCAGCTGTCAAGTTTGATTCTTTTAAAAGACAGTCCTGTCTCCGACCTCCATGTGTTCAACAGCATTAGTGTGAGATGATATTTCTGGGTAAATGTTCTCAGACTGATCAGTGGCTGTATATGTGTCTGATTCATCCACAGTTTCATGCACCAGAGTTGGTGTATCAATAGCTGTTGATCTGCTTTATCTGTCTGGTTCAGCATTTTCCAGGCCGAATGAGTTTTCCATGTAAAATGACAGGGGCTTGAGCTCGTATTCACGATGTAATGGCATGTGAAATCTATTATAGATTAGTTTGATCCGGTTGATCAGGTCAGTCAGACGTGTAAATATCAGCATTATAGCACTCCCAAGGTTGTAAATGCCTGGTGGTACTGGCAGTCCATGTTTGGTTCTTCGATGTGGGTCAAAATAGCCAAAACGACCATCAGTAGTTTGAAAGACTGCAATCGATAACCCGCCCATGATGAGCACTGCATACTGTACATCGGAAGACAAACGGTTCAGTCCTGTCTCAAGACTGTGAAGACCACATACACCTCCAAAGTTCCCATAATAAGATGGCTCAGGTCAGGTCAGGTCTACGTGGTATTTAGTCTTTCGTGCTTTTACTTCTTCAGGTAATTCATCTGTAGCAAGATAAGCATTACCAGGAAATCTCTGTATGATCTGTCGGTACAGTGCATCACCTTTATCCAAAACACATTGAAGATCTGCTCTGGTAATGTTTTCATCCTCATGGAGAAACGACAGAAACATCAAACTGTTTGCTACACATTGTTTGTTTCTAGATTTAACTCCATATCTGACTGAATCCTGACTCCTTGGAGCACACACTCGTGTCACAGATGGTTGAGGTTCCACGTTTGTTCTGCATTCATGAGATGGTCCAGCTGCATCAAGTCCTCTCTTTAGAACATCAGCATAAGATACCGGTGGTACACTCTGGTTTATCTGGTGTTTAGAAGCATCAGTCTGGGAAGTATTTGTGACAGTTTTACCATCTGAAGCTGGTGCTGAAGTGGAGGAACTGGTGTTATGTCTGCTGTTTATCTGCTGAGCACTAGAAGACTCTACAACAGGCGTATTATTTCTGGGACTTCCTCTTTTTACCATGTCAGCATAAGAAATCTGTGGCTGTGTCTGATTTATCTGCTGTGTAGCTGAGACATGTGATACACTGGGAGCATTGCTTTGTTATCCGTTCATACCTGTATTTCCATCAGAAACCAGAACTGCAGGTAAAGCTCTCTCAGTGGATGTCACAAACACGTTTACCTGGTTGGTGCTCGGAGATGTGAAATCTGCTCGTTCAACTTTTCCTTCTTTCTGCTCCTTCCATCTGCGTTTCAGAGCTTGAGACTTCTGGTTACGTCTTACCATTGTTGTTCTTCAAATCCACAAATTTAAGACAAGAAAATATTCAGGTTTTATTTTCTTTTTTTTTTTTTTTTAACCTGTCCAGCATCGTTGCAAACAGAATGATTGTCTGGCTGCCGTCTGGTGCTGGGCAATTTTACTCTATCAAGCAGGGA
>JBAFTA010000013.1:31918999-31931953 GCA_036919975.1 Melanotaenia parkinsoni | reverse complement strand
AGTTTACCTATGGACAGTTTACCTATGGATAGCTTACCTATGGACAGTTTACCTATGGATAGTTTACCTATGGATAGCTTACCTATGGACAGTTTACCTATGGATAGTTTACCTATGGATAGTTTACCTATGGACGGTTTACCTATGGACGGTTTACCTATGGACGGTTTATCTATGGACGGTTTACCTATGGACAGTTTACCTATGGATAGTTTACCTATGGACAGCTTACCTATGGACAGTTTACCTATGGACGGTTTACCTATGGACAGTTTACCTATGGACGGTTTACCTATGGATAGTTTACCTATGGACGGTTTACCTATGGACGGTTTACCTATGGACGGTTTACCTATGGATAGTTTACCTATGGATAGTTTACCTATGGACAGTTTACCTATGGACAGTTTACCTATGGATAGTTTACCTATGGATAGTTTACCCATGGACAGTTTACCTATGGATAGTTTATCTATGGATAGTTTACCTATGGACAGTTTACCTATGGACATTTTACCTATGGATAGTTTACCTATCCAAATCCAGAACACCTCTTCTCCATATACTGAATGTGTCTGCTGTTAAATGATGAATATTGTATTTGTTCTTTAGATAGTATTAATTAAGGGGTGGCATCTAAATAGTTTAATCGTCAGTTTGGTAGGAGTGGACACCAGTTTGCCATTAGGCTGGTTGTTGTATGGATTTACAGCCCAGAAAGACTCATTCTTTGACCTAATGTAATGTAATGGGTCTGGTGGATTGGTCATAATACTTGATGCATTATTTATTTCGTCAGGGTCGGTCAGGCAATGATGGACCCTCTGGTCCAAAAGGAGAAACTGTAAGTTAAACACGAAAAACCACATCATCTTTTAGTGGATGGATTAAATAAAGGCTATAAAAAGACTGAACTCTGTTTTACAGGGTGAAGTTGGAAATATGGGTTCAAGAGGATCGCTGGGTATCGAAGGACACACGGTAGATACCATCCATCATTTACTAACTGTTTCTGCTGCTAACCTACATCATAGTTCTGCTTGTGGTAACTTTCATCACGGCTGTGACGACACAAATCTTCAGCATTTCATTACCATAAAGCAGATTTTGTGAGCTGTCAGGCAGAAACACGACTGCTCTGTTAAACATGGTAGCCAGTTAGCTACTTACCTGGGATCTGCACAAAGACAACTCTTTCTGACAGAAATGAGTCTGTATCTGCATTTGGTCTGTTATCAACTGCAGCCTTTAAACCTCTGAGTTTTTTTATCTTTCATCTGAAACCACTGAAGACGGTGCCGTATTTACAGCTTGACTTAGAGAAGATCAGATGCATTACTTGGACTTTTCTTAAAGGATTTTGAGCCTTTGAGCAAACGTGGTAGAATATTTAGGACGGCAGCCGTGAAGAAAAGCTGTTACTGCACATTTGTCTGCATGCAGCTCCTGTTTAATTAAAAGAAGGCAGAAGCTGCTGTTCCCTCTCTACACTGTGCTCAACATCAAAATGGTCCATTGTTTTCTCTTTCAGGGGGTCTTTGGAGGTTTTGGACCTAAAGGATTTCCAGGAGCCACTGTAAGAAGCATGGTTGTTGCTTTTCAATTAAAACATCCGTTCTGGTTTGCTGCATTAATAACAACAAATCTGTTGTTCTGTCTTCTTACTTTCTATCTGAGGAAAGATCACTTTCTTACCGCCTGGTTTTATTATGTGTACGGAGTCCTATCTGAGTGATACTCTGAATCCTGGATTCTTCTGATTATTTCCAAAATAGAAAAATTTCAACATAGTGTTTCTGAAAAATTTTAGGTGTAATTAATCAAATTAAATCAAATGAGGAAGACTACATATTAAATGAAGGGGCAGAGAATATTTGGACATTTTCCTGAACTTCAGAGAGGAATCTTCAAAGCAGGTAGATCGTTCAGTAGCCAAAACATCTAGAACACAAACACAGGACAACTAGACAGGTAAAACGACATGTGTGCAGCCCATGTAAATACAAAATACTGAGCCTGAACTTAAAGGTAATCTACTGATGGTATAACAGAATTATTTTAAACCACACGTGTGCTTTCTGTTGATCTACAAGCAATACTAAAACTGCATTTGACCCACAGTCTGTGAAGGTGTCATTTGGTTTCTCCACAAATAAATATTTAGTTTTTGGCCACCAGAAGAACACATAATTTCCCACCAACCCGAATGTCTGGTCAGTCACATGTTGTTTGATGAACTCTGTGCCTGTGATTTCTCAGGGTTTTATGTTTCTGTGAAGGGCCTCAGAGGACCGGATGGTGACAAAGGAGAGGCTGGGCTGAAAGGAGACAAAGTAAGAGTTACACCAACATTCACTTGTTACTTTAATACAGTATTATTTGTGTAGTGCCAATTCACAACAAAGTCACCTCATGGTACTTTACAGACAAAATCAGTTCAGTCCAATTTATTGTGAACGTATCAATACTAATCCAGATTATAATAACTGTTATCATACAAGCCAATTCATAAAAATAATCACCCGGCTAAGAAGAAAAGAAAAAACATTTGAGATAAGATATTATAGACGATATGTAAAAGCATAATCTGCCCTGCACTAGTTGGTGCACCAGTGCTGACTTTCACCCTCATGGCCTGTCCAAATAGAGTTCAGTTGGGACTTTTACCTACAAGATTTATGGTTTGAACTGCAAAAAAAGTATGAAACTTTTATTTTTTTACACATTTTTTTTCATGACAGGATTATCTGCTATCTAAATCATGATTTAATTAATCTTAATAAAGAATTAACGGTTTAACTATTTGCAGCCTAATTATCTAAAAGAACATGCCAGCAGCAGTTCTTTCTATCCACATGACACAAATTCACTGATTCTTTTTAGATTTTGTGATGAAAAGTCCTTATTTTTTCTGGTTTGGGTCATTAAGGTGTCATTGCTGCTCAGTGGGAAATCATATGAAATGCATAAATCAACTAGATTCTAGAGAAAAGCCTTACCTTGAAAATAAACCCAAAACCTGAATTAATGACCAAAGAATGAAAAGTACAGATTTTTGACTTGAGTTAAAACTATAGTTTTTCTTACATGTGGATTTCAGTGTCTGGGATTGGATCATACACAGAAACGCCCTTGAAAAATATATTATTATTTCAACCATTCAGACTAAATTAAATCCTCACCAACCACATGTCAGGGCCATTTTAGCTGAAAAAATTTTTTTTTTGGTTTGCGCCAATGAATTATACAAGGATGCCACCTGATTGTGAAAGGTCACTATAGAGGTCAGTGAGGGAGGGCTAAAATCAATTCTGTGGTTGATTTTTTCTATTTTTTTTTTTTTTTTTTTTTACAAAACTTTAATGGATTTCTTTCAGACAAAAGACAATTTACACATAAACCGTTATTTTACTTTAATCTAAAGCAGGGTGTCAAAAAGTGGTTATAATGGAAGTCTATGGTACAAATCTGGTAGTTAACAGTCCCAACGCGACACATGACATCTCACACGGTCAAAACATGGTGGATACGGATTACAATATTTATTACAAAACACACCTCCTTCCCAAATTTCATGACTAGAGAACAATAACAGCCAAAAGTATCTCAGTAAATGCACCTCACAGCTACAGCAATCAGCAATCTATCTGGAGCTAAGCACAGACCTGTTGTCCCCCAGGGGCCACCAGGTGCTGCAGGGATCCAGGGCCATCAGGGACAAAGAGGGGAACATGGCCCCTCAGGTCTTCCAGGGATGAGAGGGCGACCCGGGCTTCAAGGAAAAGAGGTACAAATCAGAAGTGAGCGTCACCTGGCAGCAGGAAAGTCTGCCGACAGACATTTTTCATCCAGGCTGAAAAGCTGCCAAACAGAAATCTTCAGGAAATCAGTCATAACATTTCTTCTGTAGACTTCTGTAGCAGGTTGAGCTGGTTGTGAGGAATTGTATCAGCTGACGAGGTTTTTATGGAAAGCACCATTTGACTGTTCTTTATTCAGTTCATCTCATGCACAATAAAGCTTCAGATGTCGAGTCTGTTTTCAGGTGAATAAAAATTGTGTACATCTGCTGTAGCTCATGGTGTAGTTTGGACAGGACTTTACCTCAGAGACTTACACGTTTTTGTCTGACGATGGAAGATTTGATGTGCTATAAATCTAATCATTTCCCTGTTGTGTCTCCTGAGGGGGAAGATGGAGAGGTCGGTTTCCAGGGAGCGCTTGGAAAACAGGGGTCAAAGGTCAGCATCCTGAACTATAAAGCTAAAAACAAATACATTCGTCACAGCTAACTGTCCATGGACATGATGACGATCCTGGGGGTCTCATCACTGGTTCAACATTAAAAACAGGTGTTGCTTTATCTTCATGCCAAATGAACACCAGACTGATTCTTCACCCATCTGGATGTCATTTAACCGCATTCACATGTGAATATTGAGGCGATGCCAGAGTGAATTTAAGGTACATGAGTTTTTTATGCACCATATGCAGAGAAGCTACTTTCTGATCTTCAGGTGGTGTTACTATGCATATACTGGAAGATTGTCCTTTACAAAAATCATGGGTCAGTCTGTGTTTACATAATGTAACAAGAAGAAGAAGATATGTATTTATACAACTGTTAAGCAACTATTTAAAAGAAACAATCAGTTATACCAGTAAGGGAGTAAAAATACACGGAGACCTGCAGACTGTAGAGAACACAGGGATCTTTAGCTTTCTGATCAACAAATCAGCCATCAGTTCTCAGCCAGCTGATAACAGCAGCACTGCTCCAACTTGAACTGGAACCTGAACTGGTAATGGGATCATCCAATTAAAATGTGGGCTGTAGACCTCTGAAACTTAAGTGAATGTGACAGTAATCCAAGAATCTTCCCTTTCTTACAGAAGACATCAAGAGACAAAGAAAAAAGATAAACATACAGACTGTTGGATAACAGGGTTAACAGGGATGAAGCGTCAGGCTCATTCAATGACTGATATTTAATGAAAGTTCACTTCTGAAACTCTCTCTAAATGTTTGTTTGATGTTGATAGACCATATGAAGCCAGATATGATCATTTTTATTAAATGATATTAAAATACACTACCTGGCCAAAAAGTCACCACCAAAAAGCAGGTCACACACTCTAATATTTGGTGGGACCTGCTTTAGCTTTTATTCCAGCAGCATTTGCTGCAGCATTCTTTCAATAAACTTCTGCAATGTCACAAGATTTATTTCCATCCGGTGTTCCATAAAATTTTCACCAGGATCTTGTATTGATGATGGACAGTCCGACTAGTGGCCAAAGCCTTCTCCAGCATATCCCAAAGATTCTCAGTGGGGTTCAGGTCTGGACCCTGGTGGCCAGTCCATGTGTGAAAATGATGTTCCCTGTTCCCTGAACCACTCTTTCACAATCTGAGCCCCATGAATCCTGGCATTGTCATCTTCTCTGTGCCATCAGAGAAGAAGGAATTAACCTGCTCATTCAGTATATTCAGGTGTCAGCTGACTTCATTCTGACCAACTGCAGCAACCCCAGATCATAGACTGCCCCCACAGGCTTGTACAGTAGTACTAGGCCTGATGGTGGCATCACTTCATCTTCCTCTCTTCTTACCCTGATGCTCCATCACTCTGGAACAGGGTAGATCTGGACTCATCAGACCACATGACCTTCTTCCATGGCTCCAGAGTCCAGTCTTTATGATTCCTAGCAACCTGAAGCCTTTTTCTCCAGTTAGCTTCACTGAGTAGTACTTGTCTTATGACCACACAGCTGTTTAGTCCCATTCCCATGAGTTCCCTTCACATTGTTCATGTGGAAATGTTCCTACTTTCATTATTAAACATCACCATGAGTTCAGCTGGTGTTTTTCTTCCATCTGATTTCACCAAACGTTTAAGTAATCACTGATCCCCACCACATTTCTTCTTGGAAGATGAAGGTTCCCCACTATCATTCCAGTTTTTAGTAATGTGTTGGGCAGTTCTTAACCAAGTTTTAGTAGTTTCTATGTCTCCATAGATGTTTTCTCTGATTGATGCCAATGATTTGACCCTTCTTAAACGGACTAACATTTTTTCCACAACCACAGTATGTTTCTTTCTACATCGTTGTTTAAGAAATGAGAAGGTATATGTTGCTTCAGTTAGGGTTAAAGAACTTGTTGCAGCTGAAAGATAATTACCCCATCTAATAATTATCCAGTAGGAGGCATCTTTCCATAAACTCCTCGTTTTAATAAAAGTGGAAAATGTGGTGTTTGTGGGAATTTATTGTAATAAATAGTACTTCTTTCAGATTTGAATATGTGTTTGTATTTTGGGCTCTAATGTGTTAATAAAATAGGCTAAAATAATAAAAAAAACAAAGAAGCCCTCAGGAAAGTACTGAAAGGAAAGTATGTTCCTGATATCGTACCATCTCTCAAACACACACCACTTGTTAACATAAAGAAAACGTGTGAATGAATCATCTCAGTTACTCTCAAAGGGAGACCAGAACCATTTAAATTCATCCTTTCACATGCAAATTCCAGAAAGCTAATTGCTCAGGATGCAGGTGAAAAATCACTGTCACCTGCAACACCAAGTCCCTACGCAGCAGCACGGTTCTAGTAAAATCAAAGACGTTGCCCCCTCACTCTGCTCAGCACCAACACCATCAGGCTGAGCAGGAGGAACACTTACAGCAGTGCACTCGGTCACAGATATGCCAGCGCATCCACCCCCAGCGTTGCGTCTTTGTTTCCTAATGAAAAGAAAAGGGGGCACTGCACATTTTCGTGCGATGCAAAGAGAGATCTAGGGACGCTTGACTGACACCACACCAGCTGGACCACTTCGGGGTTGAGTTCCCACTCCCCATACAGAGTATTTTCCCTGGAGAGAAAATCCGCCCTGCTGTTTAGCACGCCAGGGATGTGCGCCACAAATAACAACAGCAGACGCTCGCTCTACATTTTCAGGTGGTAAGCAGCTTATGGAGAGTCACAGAGCGAATGCCCCACTGCCCTTATGTTGTCCATCCTCACCAACACATGACAATTCCTCAGGCTTGGTAGAAAATGATTCAGAGCTAGGAAAACTGTTAACAGCTCCAGGTAATTTACATGAGCATGACGGAGCCTCAGGGCCAGATGTAGTTCACGGCTCTCACTTCGAACACGGTCCCCCACCCTGTCAATGATGCATCCGTTGTTGGGGTCTTCCTCATAACCACCATTCCCAACGTGACCCCGATGGTCAACACCTTTGGATCTCTCCAATGACGCAGAGCCAGCAGACACTCTGAGGAAATTCTCACCCTCCGTCTGAAATGGCATCCATCTGCAGGGAGGACACCAGGCGCTGAAAATCCCACATCATCAGTAGTCCCTGAGGAACAGCTGATATCAGAGAGGCTGTCAGCCCCGTAAGTTGCATGCAGGCTCTCAACAAGACAGTATTTCCTTTGCGAAAACAGTGTGAGGTGATGGTGAAATTTTTCCACTCGCTCACTCAACAAAAAAAGCTTGAAAGGAGACAGGGTTAATTTTGAGGCCATAATACTCTAATTTCTGAGTAGGAACCAACAAGCTCTTGGCTCTTGATGCTGAAACCCAGGCTCGACACGCTGCGTAACAAGGTCCAAGTATCTTTCTTGTTAACCATTCCCGCATCCTGTCCTCTGATAGTAGTCGGAACACACAGGGGAGATCCGTCTTCTCCAGGGCTGGAGTTGGCTTCGGGGTTAACTCCCTAATTATTCTCTTCTCTTGCCAATCACAAAAAAAAGGAAAGCAGCGGTTGTGCTGAGAAACGGTTTTATTTCTGGACTGCACTGTTATTGTCTTCCTGACTGTTCTGCCTAACTACTCCGTGTCTTCTCTTCCATTTTCCCTCTTATCACCTTAAAATAAGCATCCTGCAAATCTTTTGATGTCAGCCAGTCGCCTCGTCGAATAGATAGGACAGAACGCTGTGTGTCAGCATTCTGAATCTGTAGATGTTCACATCTCTTTTGGAGATGTGAATTGAGGGAACGTATGTCCAGGATGGGACATAACGATTCTCCATTCTTTAGAATGAGGAAATTCAGAGAGTAAAAGCCGAGGTTCATTTCACCACACTTTATTCTAAACTGCAATCTGGTTTCACATATCTGTCTGCTGTAGTGAAAACTTTATTGGAAACCGTGAGAAGTGCTTGTTGGTTTTGAACCACTCATACCCTGTCCCTCTGAGCTTGCCTCAAAGAGCGACGCACGGTTTTCCAAGGAAGATAGAGATTGAAATCCTTGCCCTGTTTCCTCCTCAGGTCGCTAGCCTGTTGCATGGTAGTGACCGCCTGCCCATACATGCCCTTAGCCCATAATGCAAGTCATTAATCCATAATGACCTGCTTGTCTTGGTCCCACAGGCCGGAGAGGTTGAGCCCTAAACACTGCTCCCCTGCTACAGCCCGGCCCACGAGGCAGCCACAGCCCTGTACTGCAGTATGAGGTCTGTGACATTGCAGATGTCCTCCCAAATAGCTGGACTTGGGGTAACTTTATCTAAAAGCTAGCTCACCTCCTGAAACAACTCCACCTGATAAGCTGACAGAAGAATGATAATGTTCAGATTCTTAATAGGCTGAGGTGTCACTTTGTAAACTTTCTGGTACATGGCAGATGTGAAGCGTCCCAGGAGAGTTGGCTCCACAGATGCCAGAGTGGAGCAGTGGTTGGTGTAGACTGCTCCACCACTGGTGGGTCTGCAAAATCCAAAGCTTTGTTGTTGGTAATCTCCAGGCCAGTATCCCTGTCAAAGGGTACTCTGTGGCGAAAGGTTTTTCCCGAAAATGCTTCTTGTCCTTCATGCACACCGGAACAGTGGGCATAAGCTGTTTAGCTGGAGCCTGGCATAAGAGCAAAACCTTTCTGTCATATAAATCCCTCTCTTCTCCACCGTCGTCCTACGATGTGGGCTAGTCAGTGGCCAGTCGCTGCTGCCTGCTTACACACCTCATGCAGGTCAACCTCGCGGGTGGCCGAAGAAGGCTGTGCACCCTCACTGGTGGAGCTGCTCAACCTCAATGCTGGGGCAGGAGGGAGGATGGCATCTTCATCGTCATCATCATTATCAACACTAAGGAGGTCCAAATTAACATCCTCCTCATCCTCCACTCCGAAGTCAGCATCTCCCCCAGAATCGAGAAGCTGACCAAACAAAGGAGGAAACTCCACATCAGGGTTTTCCACTGTGTCCCTCAAGCAAACACTTGCTGTGGGCTTGTCCCCGGATATTACACCAGGCTACACTGCAGTGTTGGAGAGGCTGGGGTCAGCTTTTGAGGCCGCTGATACTTGCAGGCGACGTTGGAAGATCCACAACAGCATAGTCCAGCACTGCTTGCAGGAGCTTGGGTTACCAGCAACGTCTCAGCATGCTTCACACCAATGCATGCGACCCAGAGCGGGTGTGATCCTTCTCTGAGATTGTCAACCCACAAGCAGCCAGGCAATGTCTGGACACGACGTCCTTCACCTTGCCTTCAGCCAGGTTCCCCTGAGAAGAACTGGTGGCAGCCATTATGCTGGGGGGGGGTGGGGGGGGGGGTGTTATGCCTCTCGCCACTGTCTGTAGCTCATCTTCGATCCTACTCTTAAAGGTATTAATGACCATTTTCAGCCCAGACACAGCACTGACTACCTGCCTGGTTTGCACTGCAAAGCACCCTCATTAGTGCACACAGCGCTCACCTAGTGTGTAATAAAATGTTCCACATGAGGCACATTAATTTGATCAATACATTTTGGGCAGAAAGTTTTTTTTCATCAATTAAAACTACTGTTTTGTCACAGACCTTGCTCTGCAGTCTGCTCCAGCGTGTCTTACCTGGTATTGATCTGCAGTAAGTGAGCTGCACCAGTTGCTAAATACTGGTTAGAGGCATCTCCTGTGCCGGCCCCCACCTGTCTTATTTGCCGAGGTGTTTTGGAACTTCTTCTTATGTCTTGTCGCTTCCTCTTAACCATCTCCTCTAAACAGTAAACGCTAGCTGCATTTACTGTTTTCCATATTGAAGTCATTCTGGTGACATTTAGATTTCTTTCCTGGAGCTCAGCAATATCTTTAATTCGCCTCGTCTACTAATATCTGTATCTCCATCAGGTCGATTTCATTTTGCATTTCCAACCTTCTTACTCAGCTTCTGAACTCTCCATGGCAACAACAAAGCGCATGCTAAATTCCTCATTTAAATTCTGTTGTTTTTGCCTATTATCAACATTTTTAGTTGATCGCCCGCAAATCATAAACAAACAACACATACAATCTATTTGTGTGTGCATGCAATTTACATTCTTTATCAGTGGTCTTAATAAATCAGGACTCTAAAGAGTCATGTGCATCAGCGGTGCAAATACAGTGATCTAACCATGATTCTATTCTATTCTATTCTATTCTATTCTATTCTATTCTAATATATTCTACAATCATTTAGCAGACGCTTTTATCCAAAGCAACTTACATTTGAGAGTAAGAACAACACAAGCATGAATTCAAACAAGATGGGACGTCATCATTAAGTGGTTGTCAGACTGCTGTGAGTCCAGTTGGACCAGGTGCTGTCATGTAGTGCTGGAGGTAGTGCATATATATCTATATATATATTTTTTTTTTATAAGTTTTTTGTAAATCATTTTGTTTAAATACAAGATAACAAATTCATCAAACAACAAGGATGTTGTGTCCCATGCCTCACTAACATAAGTGTAGCTATTATCAGGCAAAAGACCTTTACTAGAAAGGATCAGGCCATTTTCAGAGCAGCACCGCACTAAATTATTTGCAAAGAAAGAACTACCATCAGATGCATCTGCATTCATATCGTCCACAATAGAAACGCATGAGGAAGCATTGTCCTGAGTACAAGACATGACATAAGACCATCTATATTCAACTTCATTCTGGGGGAACTAATAATGGGGAATAATAAACTTTCTATCTCTGCTATTAAACTCAGTCCCTTTCAAGGATCAGTGTGAATACATTAACCGATTGTGCTTTTTGTACCAGAGTGTAGTAACACCACCAGAAATTCTGCCACAGACCAGCCGAGAGCACAGATCAGTTGTGGATTCAGCAGCTCCATGAACGTCTTTAAGCAGAGTCTAGGTTTTCCAGATCTTGTTTTGATATAAGGTTTCTTGGACTCACAGGATCAAATTAGTTCTGCTCAACAGGTAATAAAAGAGACAATATTATTATGCATTTATCTCAGCGTGTCTTGGGCCCCCACCTGAGAGCTGCTCCACCCTGCTGCATCGGTAGCACTGATGCTCCAGCAGTGACCTCACCCTCTCTGCTCTCTTCAGGCCTACGAGCTTCGTGCTTTTCTAATTATTACAGACTTCTTTTTACATTTTACACACTGTATTAAATGTAAATAAAATATAAATAAACATGATTAATGATCAGATTATTTCTTTGATAATTAAGGGCAGCAGAGGGATCACTGGACAGCAGGGGGGATTTGGCCTTAAAGGACCACGGGTAACTACAGTTCAGCTCATCCATGTCTCACTGATCGTCTCTGAAACTATCTCAGATTGTTTTTCTGACTGTTTCTGTCTACCTACATCTACAGGGTCGTACAGGAATTCCCGGACCATACGGTTTACCTGGCACACCAGTAAGAACTCACCAGTAAAGCTGTCTATTAGATAATTTTAGTTGACGTGGAAACCATGCCCTTGTTTTGTTTTTCTGTGGATGTTTCAGGGTTTAAAAGGCCGAGTTGGGATTGAGGGACCAAAAGTAAAGCCTGGTACACAGGTTCCCATTTTATAATTTCATTTCACATCATTTACTTTATTTTTATATTTTTTTACATACATACGTTTTCCTTTCGGAGTGATATCTTTATCCAGTCGTTTGTTACGTTTCAGGGTGTTCCTGGTTCTGTTGGCTCCTCTGGACCTAGAGGAGACGGGGTGAGTTGTTCAACATCAATACAAATACAAACCACGTGTCATGGCTTGAACAGCCTTCAGTGGTATTACTTTTTAAAGCATTGAGTAATGACTTCTAATCCAGCATCCATCGTCATCCCTTTCTCCTCTCTGATAATGTCAGGGCTCGGCTAGGGAAAAGGAGGTGGCCACGCAGAATGTGCATTCAGATCAGTCAGTGAGTTGATCTCCATTCGCTGACGTGTGACGTGAAATTCAGCTGTAAAGTGAAGCAGCGTCCCTGAAGAAAAGTAGTGAAGTGTGGGTTCTCTGCCTATAGATACTGCAGTTTAACAACACTTCTCGTCATGTTCATTATAAATGCCACTTTTCCATCAAAATGAAGCAGAAACACAGTGGTCAAAAAGTTCCTTCAGAGACCTTCTAGATTAACTTCTTCGTCTTTATTACATTTTTATCTAAAATTAAAACATTTCAGCCAAAATTCATCCCAATCATAGCCAACTAAAATAAAACACGGAACAATGTCTCTGCAGGAAACACACCATGACACACTCCTGGAGGTGTCATAAGTCCTTGTTGTGGTCCTGGTTCTGGGACTGTTTTCTGGTCCAGATCCATCAGCAGTGTTTGTTCTTATTCTGTCTTTAGTATCACTCATTTCATAGATTTTTCTATTTATGTGGATCTCTAAAGTACCCTGTGGCTGTCACTAAGTCAGACTCTGGAACCAGTCTGGAATAGGTCTTGAATCGGTTTTGAATCGGCCTGGAATTAGGTCTGGAACAAGTCTTGAATCAGCCTGGAACCGGTCTGGAATCTTTAATTGGTTTTGAATCAGTGTGGAACCAGTCGGGAATAGGTCTGTAATCTGTTTGGAACAATATGTAACCAGTCTTGAATTGGTCTGGAAGTGGTCCTAAATCTGTCTGGAATCATTCTGGAATTGGTCTGGAAGTGGTCCTAAATCTGTCTGGAATCATTCTGGAATTGGTCTGGAAGTGGTCCTAAATCTGTCTG
>JBAFTA010000013.1:31761716-31772871 GCA_036919975.1 Melanotaenia parkinsoni | reverse complement strand
ACTACTTTTTACACCGTGCCGAACATCACCCTGGAACTACTTTTTACACCGTGCCGAACATCACCCTGGAACTACTTCTTAGTACTCTTCTTGCTGCAATCGGATTCATTATCAGCTCATATTTTCCAGTAAATGGTAAAATGTCTCAGATTCAACATCTGATATGTTGTTTATGTTCTGTTGGAATAAAATAAGGGTTGGTGAGATTATGTTGTATTTATATTTTATATATATAAGAGTAAGCATGTATGTTGTACATGCAAACCTAACAACATTGAATAATTCTAACTCTAACATGTGATTCTGTCTTTTAACCATAAGTTACAGCTGAATACTACGTACAGAAGGTAGTAAAGCTAGCTAGTGAGCTAGCTAAGTGAGGGAAGAACTAGAGGAAATGTTCATGCCCTTTAACACCACATGGTTTGGTTTGTGGATCTCTGAATGCCATGTGTTCCTCCAGGTGACCCTGAACATGGACGACGGTCGCTCTCTGGGTCTAATGATCAGAGGTGGTGCTGAGTATGGCCTGGGGATCTACATCACTGGGGTGGACCCTGGTTCTGCTGCAGATGCAGGTGCACTCCAGGTACCCTATCTCAGGTTGCTGCTGTCCTATACGAATATTTCTAAAGTAAATCAACATCTGTGAGGTGTTGGTGGAGGATTCTTTGTAAGAATCTGATCTTCTCAAACTCCTATTGTCTCCATTAATCTACCCAGCCTGACCAGCTATCGGTCGAGATCTTATGGCGCTTCACAAGATGTTGCAACAGTAGAATGCTTGTTTATTTATCTTTCATTTATTTACTTTATTACCCTGTGAACAGGTCAAACATTGCTGTTCTGTAGAATCAAACCCAGTGTTGGAGTCTGAATCTAGTTCTGTGGATCTTTGAATCAGGTCTGTAGATGACATGATTATCATGTTGATGTCTGTGTAAGATGTCATAGTACTGGAAACCAAACACACATTCACTGGAGCTCCAGAACAGAAGAAAGATTTAATTTTAAGGTATAAAAGTTAACTTAATAGTCACATGATCTCAGCCACTCTGCAGCCCGTGTGAACCAGTTGGCAGATTAATGAAATGTAGAGTCTAAAACGCTCTGAGGGGAGTTTGAGGTATTTTTTCATAACTAGGATTGTACTGGATTGAATGTTGGGACAGTTTTAACATATTGAGCAGTTCGATGTACAGCTGGTAGAAAATGATGGTGCTTTTATTCCTGTCAAAGTGAACAGAATATAAATTTCCTAAAGTAGTGAAGACATTTTCCATCATGACTCCAAACTGATCGTGCTCAGACCAGTGCAGCTAGTACAGGATTGTCACACAAACTCGGGTTATTAAGGAAAAAAATGGTCTATCCCTTTAGGAGCACTTTTCAGCTGATTTTTACTGAAAGTTGAGCAGTCATTGCTAACATCTGTAGCTCCAGTCTAGCGGGATTTCTCCATCTGCCCTCCATAAAACTGCTAAACCAGTTAGCTGTTCTAACATCTGCTACCTGTCTTACATCCTCAACCAGACAGCGCACTTCACTGCCATGACAGCCATAGGAAAATGCATTATCAGCTATACTAACTCATCTGCTGCGTGCTTTCAAGTCAGCTTCTGCCTCACCAGCCAGGCCACTCACTGCCTGCGCTATTTTCATCCTGCCTGAGGCGATGACAACAGAGGCCATGGTTTCATACCTGTAAACAATCCGGCTTTCACCATCACATCACACTAAGTCCTACTTAGAGATGAAATACAACATCCGGTCTGTAGCTGGAGTTTAAGCTAAGTGGGACACCTGGTAAAAAGATCCAGAGAAAATAAAAGCTTTAAAGAAGACAGTCAGTCACATTTCTCAGTCTCTTTGAAAGAAAAAGATGAAGGGGTCCTTTTTTTAAGCACAGAGGACGAGTTGGTCATACTGCACAGCTGCACTTCCTCACAAGCATTGGAATTAAAAAAAGGAAGAAAATGAGAGTTGAGGATGACAGAAAGACCGGCCCAGTATGAAGATGAATGTTGGATTTTTTCCTTCATCCTCTCAAACATTCATTTGCAGTCACTCGTGGTGGAGAAGAGCTGCTGTCAGTTTTCCTGACTCGCTGCAGCACATTTCCAGATCCTGACATTCTGAGGCTGTTCCTAGAAAACCATCCCTCCCTTCCCTTCACTCCTTGTTTTCCTGGAGTAAATAAGACGCTGCAGCAGGTTGCAGGGCCCCAGTTTACACACCTCTACCACTCAGCCTGTTACTGATGCTGCGGTAGTACAGGAATCATATGCAGAGGACACATAGGACAGAAAATGACTTTATTTAGACTGTAGCTTTGGCAGCTGGTCCTCCACTCTTCCACATAGCTGATTATTTGGTCATTGTGTTGTTGTAAAGCTGAAAGTGTAACCTTGTGCACAGTCTGAACTGGTGTTAAATATTCCTGAACTCAGCAGTACAGGGAAACCAGTAGATCCGTCATTCCAGCTCTGTGTGAACAGGCCATGCTGAAACTTATATTTCTCATTACTTTAAGAGAGTGACACACTCAGCCATGTCCATTAGAAAGTGATATAAATCTCTTCTAAATCCATTCAATTAGAGGCTGGATTCTAACCTTGGACAACTCTGATGACAGATTAGAAACACAACCATGAATCAAACTCACTTCTTCTGCTGCATTGTTAGATTTTGTCTCCCAAGATGAATATTATATCTAATATGTTTGATATTTATCTCCTTCAGCTGGGATGGATGTGAGCGCTATCCCATTATCTGATGCTATAATTACGTTTTTTATCTGTATCAACCACTCTCTTTGGCAAGACTGAGTTTCTTTTTTATTCACTGAAACAACATCAGAAAGAGAACTGAAAGCATTGGGCCAGATTTACTAAACCAGGTAAATCAGCTGGAGGGCCCAGCTGTCAGCCCAGGAAGAGCCGGACACAAACGCAGGTAACAATGAAATCAAGCTTTAATAAAGTTTCAAAGGTAAACACAGAAGATGAGCAGAATGCAACCATAAGGCAGAATAACACACAAAGCAGTAGTCCAGGACTGGGGCTTTTGTAGGGAGAAGACCAGGCATACACTGATGAAGATTGTCATTCACAGCAGGTGTGTCCAAGATGTCCGAAGCTGAGGGATTGTGGGTATTTAGTGTTGTGGCCAGTGATCAGAACTCAGGTGAAGAGGACAGTAGCATCGATGGGAGTCATCTCTGAACTCAGATGTAGCCAACTCATCTCAGTAATGATTGAAGTAATCTAGGACAACCAATTCAAGGTAAATCTCTGTTGTTTAAACTGGTCTTCCCAAGTTTATAACTAATAATGCTTTATTAGAAACTGGAAGGATAGTGGGGAACCATTGTTTTCCAGGAAGAAATGTGGTCAGAAAAAAATCCTGAATGATGGATTTAAGCAAACAATGTGAAGGGAACTCAAGAGACTGGGAATAAACAGCTGTGCAGCTATAAGAAAACCACTAATCAATGAGGCTAACCAGAGAAAAAAGGACTCTGGGACCATGGAAGAAGGTCATGTGGTCTTATGAGTCCAGATTTACCCAGAGTGATGGAGCATCAGGGTAAGAAGAGAGGAGGATGAAGTGATGCAACCATCATGCCTAGTGCTACTGTACAAGCCTGTGGGGGCAGTCTATGGGCTGGGGTTGCTGCAGTTGGTCAGGTCAAGATTCAAGTCTAGGTTCAGGCCAAGATTCAGAGGTCCAACTGTCCCACCATCATGGAGAAAAACTGATGCAACTCTGGACGAAAACAAACGTGACATTGTAGAAGGAAATCAGAGCTGAGGGAGGTCCAACGACGTGTTAGGTGGGGAGTTTTTTATGGAGGTTTTCCTTTAACAAAAGAAAGACCTAGAGGGAAAAGTGTGTGAGCAAGTCTATAACTCTATAAGTTTTTACAGTAAATATTTCAGTTTAAAAGAAAATGAAAAATTGACACAGTGTACTGGTGGTTTTAGTTCGGATGATGATGTTTTTCCTCCTCTAGTGTTGTTCCTGTGGTATCATAGTTCCAGTAACTAGGCGACTCTTACGTGTCGTGTTTCACAGTCTTATTGTGCTTTAGTTCTGTCATGATTTCGGTTATATTTCTGGTTTTTGTCTTGTTTAGTTTAGATCGTGGTTTGGGTTTTTGGTTTTGTCATGTTTAGTTCAGTTTACCGTCATGTGCTGTGTTTTTGTCTCTGGCTCATTAGCTCACCTGGTTTGATTTTCATTCACTTCACCTGTTCTCAGTTTGTTGCTCTGTGTACATATACCCCATGGTTTACAGTTTGCCCTTGTCAGATCCTTTTGGTTTATGTCTGTCGTGTGTGGTTCCCTGTCCTGAGTTTAAGGAAATAAAACCTTGTCACCTGCACTGTTTGGGTCCTCACCTCCGCCGCCACTCATTACATTACGTTGCTGTGCTGACATTACAGTTCACTGATCAGGCCTTACAGACCAGCTGATGATGAGGAGCAGGTCATTACAGACAACCGTAATGCTGGCCTGGTTTCCCGGAGTCTGTTTTTTCCTCCATTACCTGCTTGTCTCTGCACCACCTTCATCTGACTTACTCAATAAATACATGATGTTCACAACATTATGATAATTTCACCGTCCATAGATGATGAGAGGAGGCAGGACAATATTAGAACACTAACCCACAAACTACCAGGAAACAGGATGAAGGCTGAGAGAAGGAAACAGACTGAAGACAAGCAAAATGACAGAAAGCAGGCAGAGAACAGAGACCAGCCGGAGCCGACGAGCAGGAAGGAAAATTAAACCAGCAGCAGAAAACTCAACCTGAATATGAGACGACCTAAAACCTGAACAACGTGCAGTTTAATAACCAGAGCTGCTTCCATTAGATTTCAGCATTACTGCCCCTCAAACATGAGTAACTCACTCATTTACCTGCTGAGAAGAGAAAAGCATTCAAAGGTTTTTTCTGTTGTTTTTGTTTTGTGTTGCACTTTAGATCTTAGTCAGTGTCTCAGCACATGGTCTGATTTATGGTGTCTAATACTGCAGAGAAAGTTCATTTATCCCAATAATAGCCATTCTCTACAGCAAGTTGCTTTGATTATGAATATTTATGACCTTTGATTTATTAAAAAATGAAACACTTCTCCAACATTATAAAGCAGCCCTTCCTGCAGCCTTTGCCCCCCCCATGGGGATCACATGGTTATCCCATGGGCTTGTCAGATCAGTAAATGTAAGTTTTTTTTGATATGTTTCAAATTAAACCATTAGTGCAGGGACTAATCTTTGAGATTAACGCATTAATTTTAGTTAGTTATTACTCATGCCATGTAAAAATCCAAATTTGACATTATCATGGTTGTCATGGTTATGAAGCTGATTTTGGACATGCAGGTGCTTTGTTATTGATTCCACAATAAATCACTTCATCCTCTTTGTTTCTATTATTTTCCAACATTTAACATGTTATCATCAAGGGTCCAGAAACAGTTCTTCCAGCTGATATTTTAAAAATGCTTTAGAGGGTAGACCCTGAATTTTACATTATTGTTTTGAACCGTCATAAGCTATGTGTTTTAAATATATCTCAGCATTTCAGACGAGTTACAATATTTTCTCTGTGGGATTAAAAAATACTTTTTCATCTCACTCTGTTTCTTATTTGAAGCTCTGCAGGATAACTGAACTGACCGACAGTATTTATTAATACTTTTGTTAATAAGTCAAGTATGTGGGGCTGAATGGATGTGACAAAACAAGTACAAAAGCTTTTATTAATGATCTTACAGAGTGATGCACACTCCGCTGCTTCAGGTACCAAGGCTATGGAAGATTAGTGATTATGAAACAATCACAGTTTCTATGGTAACATTCAGAGGTTTGACACTAACCCACTGGAGTAAATTAAAGTTACTTCTACTATTCCTGACAGACTGAACAGGAAAAGCATCACAAAGGATGTTTCCATGCATACGCTGAGCTTCTGTCCTTCAGTGTTTCCAGAGAGAACTTCTTTCATTGAAGATGCTCCATAGTAATAAAAATAATAAAAACAACCAGCCACCTGGGATGCTGATGAATTACTGACGCATCTTTGAAGTGATTGAGAAGAGTTGATTCTTGTTGGGGAGAACCGAATCTTCAGCCTCTGCTGTTCAGCAGTCAGGAGGCGGGACTTTAGTTTGATGGAGACACCATGCAGCCAATCACATTAGAGGAAGGATCATATCATTAAGTAAAAGAAGGAAGGGGGGCAGATGCTCTGAAGACAGTGTAGTGGTACAGACCAGGTTGACAGAGAGAGACGGATTTAAAGCAAACATGTCAGGAAAAAATGAGTAAATGAGCAGAAACCAGCTGAATTTCAATGATGTTAGAGACTGAAAAGATGAAGAAGCTTCTTCATATGCAACGATATTCATGTCCTACTTTGCATTGACCATGCATGGCTGGCCTGGGCGTGTTCAGGGCCTGATCCCCGGCTCATTCTGCTCTGGCTGGGAGTTGTTTTAGCCTCGTAGTAAATAGTGCATATTGTCATGACAGTAAATATTCTTGACTTCTCTCTACATGCACACGACCACGTGGTTGATACGACTGGTGGGAGAGAAGGCAGTGTTTCCCTTCACAAACTCCATTAGACGTTCCTCTGCAGCTGTTTGGGTTTCAGTGCACTTCTTGAATTGTGTCTGTTGTTAAATACAGCATCATTTCATCTCTGCATGCCACACTTTACAGAACACTTCCACATTTTTTGATCCAGAATGACAGGAACCGGTCAAAATGACCGCTAGGGACCAGTAAGGAGACTTGACCATTCTTGTGTGTTAAATGCATCTGTGTACAAAATAAAGATTTAGCACAAAGATATATTCATCACTCCAGATTTGACTGAAGGTAAAGTCAGCAGTAATAAATAATAATAATAATGGATTAGATTTATACAGCACTTTTCAAGGCACTCAAAGCACTTTACATCGTATCCATTATTCATCCACTCCTCACTCATACCTGGTGAAGCTACTACTTGGGGCAGGCTGACGGAAACGTGGCAGCCAATCCGCGCCTCAGGCCTCTCCGACCATCACTGAACATCCACATTCATTCACCAGCGATGCCAACAGTGGAGGCAAAGACGGTGAAGTGTCTTGCCCAAGGACACAACGACAGATGACTGGGGGAGTGGGAATCAAACCTCCAGTTATTGGACGACCCACTCTTCCACTTGCACTGCCCTAGTGACCATTTCTGTGAGCTGTAGTCCGCAGCTGAGTGTGTGATATGAAAAACAGGTCATTCAGTGAGGTGATTACATGTCATAGAGACACCAGGACAGGCTGGAACGTGTGGGAATTCCAGTGGTAACTGATAGTACCTGCTAGTAACTGGTTAGTTAGTGTTAGTCACTGGTTAGTTAACTGAATAATAACTGGTTGGTAAGTTGCTTTGCTCATGGCTGGAGAAGAGAAGAACAGAAAGAGAATGTTTTTGTGTTTCAGCATTTTCATGAAAAAATGTCAAAAGAATTTAAAGAAGCATGAATGATTAAATGCTTTCAGTTAAACTGATGATCTCTGGAAAGAAACCGTGTCTGCTGGTCATTCTGATTGGCTGGCAAGCTAAGGGATACCAGAAACACTGGCTGCTGATCAATAAAGTTAATTTACAACTGTGGCTGCTACAAAGGACGGTAGAGGTCACTCCTGCTCACAGCAGAAGCCCTACATTATAGTTGCTTTTAATAAAGAATCCCTATGGACTTGTGTTATAAATAGTGATGGAGATGGTTTTTGTTGTTGTTTAGTTAGATAAAGATAATAAAATGACAAGAACAGTCGAGCAATCCTGGTGTGTTTCACTTCTTTTCTCTCTCTAAAGGGTGCTGCCAGCTGGGCTGAAAATAACAGTTTGCCCCTCACAGTGAAAAGGACAAATACATTGTTCGCACACACACACACACACACACACACACACACACACACACACACACACACACACACACACACCCACCCACACACACTTTAACATGACTGATCAATGAAATGCAGCTCATAAATCAGCTGAGCAGGGAGAAGGTGGAAGAGGAAGATGTGCAGTTGTAGAGGTGAATAAACTGCTGTGGTCAGAGCAGAGGGAGGCAGGGTGACTCTGACCACGGCTATGAATGTTTCAGGTTATTGTGAGTGGACGTAACCATGTCTGGACAGACGCTGTTTTCAGCATAGGATGAAGGTGCAGATTCTCCGGCCTACAGACAGTGTCACACCTGCATGGATCTGTGGAATAATACAGAAGATGCATGGATAAAGGTCCTGGTCATCCTCAGGGGGATGTGGACTTTTACTGAAGCTGCATCTGCTTCACATCATCATGCTAGTGGTGAGATGAGGAAGAGAGAAGTCAATAACTCATTTCTGCCTCCTCTGATCCTGCTATAATACACAGGAAGCTGTTTTCTGCTGCTTTCAGCACTCCGCTGAATTTTCCTTTGCGTTGTTTGAGCTTCTCTCAGAATTTATTTACAGATAACTGATTATGTTCAGTAAAGGAAATACTTAATTATATCAAAGACCGCAACAAGATGGGGGTGACTTCTCACATAATCTGTTAATTTACAGGATCTATGTGTGCCATTAAAGGTTAAAGGTTGCTATTAATCTTCTTTGGGAACTTTTGTACGTTTGTTCAAATTTTGCCGCTTCTGCTTTGTTCCCTCCTGATAATGGCTAACGCTGTCTTTAGCCTGGATTGTAGAAGTATGTACTGGCCAGGTGGATTAACTGGTTCACAGTTTCTGGTGAGACTGGGCTTAAAACTTGGTTACAGGCTGGCAAATATCATGTTTCATACAGCAAATATTATATGAAGCATTGTGCTGCACAAGTTCACATCTCCATGGCATAAATATTGAAAGTGTAAAGAGTAAGAGAGTTAATAAAAGACTGATATTGTGAGACCTCAGTACAGTGACTGTAGATGAAGCTGTGCTCTCTGATAAACAATGCTAATCCCACATCTTTGAGTCTGTGATCTTTTCCTCTGACACACAGCTCTGGAAAGGCCGGGACCTCAGCTGACGTCTAGCTACCTCCAGGATAATAATTAGTCTGTCTGCGTGTTTATGGAAGTAAAATGTGGCAGATAATGAATGAGACGGGAAAGCTGGGGCAGCCTTGGATTTCATCCTCTGTTAAAATGTGCTGCCTAAGGGTATATTGATAAAAATAATAGTCTGAATCGGTCATTGGGATGCATTGCACACAGAGAGCTGGTCTCTGAGATGTGGCTGTGAGAGAGCGGTAGGCTGAGATATAATTCAAGTCTGGGACTGTAGCCAACAGACACCAACAGAAACCAGGTTCCAGATGTGGAAGGCTATAACTTACATCATGGTATTTGTTTTAGGGAGCTTGTTGTCACAGAAATAGTGACGATGGTTTGATGGCTAACATGCATGAACTTAGTTAAGATTCCAGAAAACAGACTCAGGCAGGTCAGCTCATGGTGGCTGAAGCCTCACTTCCACAGTGCTTTAAAAGTCCACCAGATCATACGTCTGTAGGATATACTGAAATCCATTTAAAGGTTTTGCATTCTGCAGCTTTTAAACTGAGTGTTCAAAAGACAATAAATGAATATTTCTTGTTTTTTCACATAAAGGAATCTGCCAGTCTCGAGCCAGCAGAGGTGCCTTCTACATCACACTCGGTCATGAGTCACCAACGTGCAGATAAAAACCTTATGCCTTTGTAGGATCCATGTTTTAGATCTTAGAAGATCCTCTCTGTTATTTTCCAGAATGCTCAGTGACATGCAGCCAGACAGATGTCCTGTCTGGACACATTTCCCTAGAGAAGCTGAGCATACAGGGCTCTTTCTGCTCTGATGCAGGTGGGTGACCTAATCCTGGAGGTGAATGGCCAGAGTTTTGTCACCATCTCCCACGATGAGGCGGTTAACATCCTCAAAACAGGACGTCACCTGCTGATGAAGGTGAGGGATGTGGGCCGCCTCCCTCATGCTCGCATCGATGTGGCTGAGACCAAGTGGATGTGTAGTCCGGCCGTGGCTGAGACCAGCGCTAAAGCTAACTCCAGCGCCGTCGCTAACCCCGCCGGTGGTGCTGGTATCTCTGTCTGCAGTAAAAGGTGAGTCAACCACAACCAAAAGAACAGGAATTCTACAAAGGAGAGATATTTTTGCTTGTTAGGCTTTTTTCACATGGTGGCCATCATCGAGCTGTTACAGTGACTGAAGTGTAGATCATTTCTTCATTAGATGTGTTTACAGTTGTTTATTCTCCTCTTTTCTCCTGCAGACCATCTTCAGCCAAAGCCCCGTCTGTATTTGCACAGGTGAGAGTGCTTCATAACCTTTTACTCCACTAACTCATTCAGCACATAAATATGTGAAAATGTTGGATTTTTTTCTCCTTCACTAAGCAGTGAAAATACAATGACCCTCCTGCTACCAACCAAACTACAGGAGATAATGGTGGTGGTCATCAGTAAAAGATCCAGACAGCAGCTTTCTCACCAGAACCAGCAGCGAAACTGTTTCACACTTTTAAAACAAGGAGGACCAGATTGTAATATGTACTCGAAACACTTTTGATAAAAGAAGAAAACCTCAGGTCACCACCCTTGTTTTTGAGGGAAATAATATATATCCCTAAAATAGGATATACGTCTAGCAGGAACAGGATGGGGGAGTGAGTCTCACAGTCAGGTATGCAGGACCTGCCATATTTTACTGGGTTGTTGATCCTTTAGGTGATAAGATGCATTTTTGTATAAGTTGATCAAATCATGATTGGCTTCTCTGGCAGATTTGTGGGTCAATAGTGTTCCTGAGAGCCATTTCCTCTAAGTGACCTCAGACCTCTCTTCCAGCTAAGCATCGGTTAAGTGTTCTCCTTCAGGAACAGCCAGTCCTTTGGTTATCTGTTTAACTTCCACTGATGTCATCTGCTGATCATTAAATATCCAATATAAGACTTTTTAGATGTGGTCTACTTGCTGGACCCTTGTCCCACCAGATCTCACTACAAATACATAAGTTTTATATTTTTTGTCATATGTAACCGGGTGGTTTCACACCAGGGTAACTATGGCGGTGTGTTTTCCGACCCTGTGCGCGGTCGTGAAGGCATCAC
>JBAFTA010000013.1:31733240-31743831 GCA_036919975.1 Melanotaenia parkinsoni | reverse complement strand
TGTGTGTGTGTGTGTGCGTGCGTGCGTGCGTGCGTGCGTGTGTGTGTGTGTGTGTGTGTGTGTGTGTGTGTGTGTGTGTGTGTTGCAATATAGCATGATTACTGATCACTATGATGTCACAGAATAATGAAAAACTAAATGAAAATGATAATCTGTGGAAAAGATCTGCATCTTCACTGAAACTCCTTCTGGTGCTCCTATGCTCCTCCATCTCCTTCTCTTCCTGTCCTCCTCTACCTCACCTCCTCCCCCCTCCTCTTCCTCCTCCGTGCTGACAGAAAGGAGGCTCGGCTCACATCTCTGGCCAGCTGAAGGTGGGCCATGTCATCCTGGAGGTGGATGGGGTTTCTCTCAGAGGTCGGGAGCACAAAGACGCTGCTCGGATCATCGCTGAGGCCTTCAAGACCAAAGAGAAGGACCACGTGGACTTCCTGGTTTTTGAGCCAGGACTTTAGAGAAAAGACGAGCGCTTTAATGCTCCTGGTGGAAGAAGACATCGCTCTGCTGCCTCGGGGAGTTGCCTCAACGCCTCCTGAAAGTCCCGTAATCATTCTTCTCGTCTCATTTCAGGTGACCATCAGCAGAAATTTGTGTTGGGTATTTTTCTGACTGCTCTCTACAGAGATTTGCACAATTTAATTTAGAAAAGGATATTATATTAATACTTCCTAAATTATAAATTATATCTTACTTGAAAGCTATTTGTATATCTGAGTTCATTCTCTTTAACTAGAGGTCATGTCTGTCAGTACCGCCGTGGTCCCCTCAGCAGGTGATGCTAAACTAGATGATCGTATCAATAAACTCAGTCTGAAACGTCTCATGTACACTTTGTTTTTTGTTTTTTTATGATAGCTGGACAAACACAATGCAGACATCTTCATTTTAGCCAATCATCACCAAGTTAAAGCAAACAGCTCAACAACGGGATGTCCAGCTGAGAGAAGAGGCCAACTATGGCACGTTAAAACTCTCAAAGAAACTTTAGTTGACCACCAAAATCCAAACTGGAGTTCTCTTATTAATTAAGGCGAGGCAGGTTTATTTGTACAACACATTTCATGTACAAGAAAATTCAAAATGCTGTCATGAAACATTAAAAACATTACAGACGGATGCAGAAGAAACAAACTTTAAAAACAAACTTTAAAAAATAAATAAAAGAAATTGAATGAGGGTAAACTGGATTAAGATAAAATAAATAAAAGCTCAAAAGATTTAAAATCTTTTACATTCAGCAGCTCATGTCAGCAGTGATGAATACAACAAACCTTGCAGGGAGGATAGAATAATAATACAATACATATAGCATGTAATATGTACACGCTAAAATCATCCAAAGAAGCTATAAAAATTATGCACCGGTCAAACGTTTGGACACAACTACTCATTTAAAATGAACTGATGTGTCCACACTGGAAGTTCAGACATAAAAACAAATGAAATGAGACATAAACTAAATTTAATGTAAAATATAAACAGAAAAACAAATAATATTAAAATGATTTTATTCAGTGATGTTTATAACCCTCCTTCTGCTGAGGAACCAATTCAGCCCCTTCATCTGTTAATAATTGGTTTAATTGTTCATGTGATCAGTAATATTCTTAGAATAATGACAGTCAGCTAAAGATGAAACAATGAAAACAAAAAGATGACGACAATGAAAACAAAGCTACTATTTTTGCCTCAATTTTAATTCTAGCATCATTAAAAATTAAGATCCAGATGTTTGTTAAAGAAATCTTACTCATCACTCAGAAAAGAACGACACCTGTAGCCACGGTAACTGTGTACGGCAAAGATGGCTGCACATGAGGCTCGTGAGGAAACGAGACCTTAATTTTACATGTTAACTGTGAGACAATAAATGGGAATAAAAGGGGAGCAGCTCAGAGCATGTTTGGAAGCTAACGATGAGCCTGGCGAGTCCGAGCCGTAGGCAGCAGCAACAACCAGCTCACCACCAGAAGGCGAAGCAAAGTTATGCTTGCAGACAAAATCTGGTGTCCACTAAGTTTAGTTCCCTTTCAATCAGAATTTATCACAGAGATGTACAATGACTAAAATGTGTCTTATTAATATGCCTTAAATGAAGATTTTTCTAGTGGAATGAACTGGTTTGAAGCCTTTTCATCACATCTGACAGATTTCTAGAGGAAATCAGCAGCTCCTTCACGTTGGTGCTCTCTTTTCCGCCCTTTACTGGACTACTTTCAGCTGCTAGCCGACATATCTTCAGTATTTAGCAATACCAGCAGTTCTGCTTCTCTAACTCCAACACAAACATGAATATTACACGTATATAATGTACGCTAGTCATAGCCTCTGCACCAAATAACAGTATCACTTTTTATCGTATTAAAAGTTCACAGTTGAATCATTTCATACAGCTTCCATGGTGGTGTCTCTTGATGTGGCGGATCTGCGGTTGAGAGGGGGATTAGTGAGGATCTCATATGAATACGATGCACTGAGAAGACTGGAACATTAATGCATTAATTAACGTTAATGCAAACCTGCGTATGACCAGAAAGTCAGGTTTACTCTCAGAGTTACAAGTAAATTAGGAAGCCATGTGGGGGGTGCTGGTTCGTCCAAATCCTTATTAAAAAAGAAAAACTAACAAAAGACGCTCACCTGCCAGTTTATAAGGTCAACGTGCAATAAACTGTAGCCTGCGTTAAAGATCCTGCAGTAAATCCTGCCCTTCGTCTTTAACTAACCATTGTCTTTCTACACAAGCCAAAACATTCAAGACCCACCCTCAGCTTTCTGCTGGAGGTTCCTGTTCAGGGTCATGAAAACACAAGCTGCCGGCGTGTTTGAGAAGGCTGCAGAGTTTTATTCATGTTTGTTAGTGTGTCATCAATGTAGGTTTTTCAGCTTTATGCCCAGGGAAATGCCGATTCTTCCCTCACATCTCTGTTTTTAACCGCCCTCTCTGCTCTCCTGGATGTGGATTTAAGTGAACACAATAACCTCCACTGAGAGAAGAAGGAGTCATTTCTCCACCAACTGCAGAGAAGACGACACGAAGCGCAAGTTAGCATAATGAACAGAGTTCATGGTGCTACATTATTCTTTTCAGACGTACCCATAAACTTTTGAAATTAGTTAATTATTAGGTTACATGACCTCCACAGGTTCTCTTACCTCCAGCTAACAAAGGGCTGGTCAACCAGAGCAGATGATGTTCAGGAAGATGTGAGACGTCGTCTGAGTGTTTCCACAGATTAGATGTGAGTTCAGCTTCAGTTTCCTTAAAAAGTTGATCTATGTGACATCATAGACCCGATGCTTTGAAAATAGCAGGAAGTTACATCACCATGTACGTACGCCGAAAGAAACCTGGTAATGGACAATGTAGACCAAGGTTTATAGAATATCACATTTCAGAGGTTTATGTAGTTGGATCTGATTTATACAGTAATCTGATTACTCCCAGTTATCAGATGATGATCGTACACGGATATCAGTGTCATCATCCTCAGAAAGATTGCTAGGACATCCTGGTGGATGAAGATAAGACATTAGTTCAGGTTGAACTGAGCTAGCAGAGAAGGACCCGAACCACCTGAAGGAAAGTGATTTATAAATCTTCAACCAAGTGATCTCTGAAACTCCGACAAGATCTGACTCAGCTGCTTCTGGTCCCAACCAAAGGTTCACAAGACACTTTCCTCTATGTCTTTTAATTAATCTTTGGATGGATCTCCCTTTTTATGACTTCCTGAGGAACCTGAAGGAACCTCCATCAGTTTCAGGATCTGACCCATTAGAACAACCAGAAGCCACACTCTGGTCTACACCCAGCTGGTTGACCACCACTTCCTGGTTGACCACCACTTCCTGTTATACTGACCTGATGAGGAGGAAGTGATGCCACATGAATAAAACCAGCCTGAACATTTCCAGCCATGCTACGTGGACATCATCCATGAGGGATGAAAAGTTAGAGGTTTTAAGGCGTCTCAGCACCTGTCGGCTGTTTTTGTTCTTCTGGTGTTTGGATTTCATGTTTTAGGGGTGTTTTAGGTTGAAGTTCTTCGTCTCGTGGTATAAAGACAGAACTCTGTCTTGGTCTGGTTTCCTGTCGTTGTCCTGTGATGTCTCAGCAGCATGGCACCTCCTGCTCTTTGTGATCCCTCCTTGTTCGTCTAGTCTTCTCCATGTTTGTCCTGCTGAGTTTCCGGCAGCTCTTCTGGTTGTCGTGTTTTTAATAAAATCCTTCCAGTTCCTGATCTGGTGGCATCTCCAGCTCTATCTGTGCCGGGTTAGTAGCACTCGCAGTTATTTCATTTAATTCAGAAACTACCTTGTAATGATAAAATGGAAGATTCACTGGTCCTTTGTGAATCTTGTTATCCTTGTAAACTGGCAGCTGCGTGGATATTTTTATTATCCTGAGAGGTGGTCATCTAGGACAGATTTTATATTATATGTCCTTCTGTCCCTTGATATCACTGAGGTTTAAAAAGACAACCTGTAAAATATGAAACAGAATTTACCTGTTAACGTAAAATCAGGTTTAACCTGGAAGATGTCTACAGCAGATCACTGGAACCTTCTTACGTTATGAACCTCTGTAGTGCAGAGAGCAGAACATTTAGTTTTATATCACGTTTTGTTCCTATCACCCGACATATTTTTATTATCTGTTCTTTTCACCGCGGTAACAAAAATCCATTTTAATGCAGTAAAGCCAAGTTATAACAAATCAGCAATACAGGCTTTTACCTTTGTATTTAAAGTAATTTATGATGCTTCTATTTTTAAATGCAGTGAAATAATCCCACACACTAATACAAAAATACTTAGAAAAATGTAGGACTTAAGATATATATATATATATATATATATATATATATATATATATGTGTGTGTGTGTGTGCATTGTAATATGACACCGATGTGTGGATTCTGACACATCAGTGTCTTAGCGGGAATAATGTGATTTTTAAGTGATAAATAAATGAAGTGTTGCTTCTGTAAATGCAAACTGTTCAAGTATTATGAAAATATATTGTAAATAAAAGATTTCTAGAAATGTATACACATAAAATGTTAAGAGGGAGGATGTTGTGTGGGAACCGTTTCTGTATCACCTCTGTGTTCCTATCAGATGTTTGCCAGGAAATATCCATCACAAGTGACTGATCCTTGTTTTATTAAGCCATGAAGTATTCCCAGAATGGAATATTCCCCACACACCTGAAGACACAATAAAATGTGTGATAAAACAAAAAGCTCACGTTGCATAATTAGCAGGGTGTAGAGCTGAAACCGAAGCACTTACCAGGTTAAAGCTGGTTTAGGCGTATATGACTCATTCTGAAGCAGCAACACTTAGAAAAGGATTATAAAAGACTAAAGAGGTGGTTACATCATGTGAAACAGTGACGGAGTCATTGGATGGAAACTTGATGTATGATGTGTGCTCATCTTGCCCAGCCACAAGGGTACCGTTGATGTTCATTTCGCACAGTAATTATGAACTGTGGGCAGTTTTCCACAGTCATATATATATACATATATCATTTTCCTCTTGGACCCTGCTGTTTCATTTGTGTGTTCAGCTGTTTTTCTGCAGGCTGAGTCGGTGTCACTCTGAGCTTTTACAGGAGGATCTTCATTTAAAGCCTTCAGACTGCACTAACCACACTAGGCCACAAACTGGTAACAAGCTATTGAATTAAGCTTATCCAAGTTATTAAGTTAATTCAACAGTTTTAAGTTTTACTTACTTATTTAGTTTCTTTTAAATAAAGAATCTGTATCACTGACTCATTTTAGAGGGAAGTCATTTTAAAGAGCGAGTGTAAAGAATTACTGCCATCTAGTGGTAAACATGGGTACAGGACAGTAGTGAATGCACAGTGGCTGTCAGTGACCAAAATTCTTTCAGACATACAGAGTCTGTGAGTAGATCCAGTGGTCTCAACCACAGCAATGACGGCACTACAGGTGACGTACCTCATCATTGTGTACATGTGTACTGTCTTCTTCTGTGGTTCTTTTGAAGGCATTGCTTATCACAAACTGTGCTCTAGCTCCTATCAAACAAAGCTGGTACTCCAGTTTTTAAGCTTCACACATGGAGTTGTTTGTCCAATAAGAGACACTGTAGTAAAAACAGTAGCACAAAAATGGCGATAGAGTCCAGTAAACTCATTTTCATGTTCTAGAAAGCAGGTGGAGATGATCTGAGCTTTGTGACATGGTGCATGATCCTGCTGGAAGTAGCATCAGAAGATGCTCCACTGTGGTCATAAAGGGATGGTCATGGTCAGCAACAATACTCAGTCTGAAGGGGAAGGAGATACTGTTGATCCAAGGCAGGATGGATCCATGTTTTCATGATGTTTCCACCAAATTCTTAGCCTACCATCTGAAAGTGGAGACTTATCAGACCAGGCAACAAACCTGTTATTGTCCAGTTTTAGTGAGTCTCTGTGAGTCAGTTTCCTGTTCTTAGCTGACAGCACTGGCTGCTGCGTTGTAAATTCTTAACAGGCTTCACATAGGAGAGAAACAATGAACAAAAACTCAAGCAGGTTAACTGAAGCCACTTTATTATCTGAACACGTTGCAGTGAGAACTGCTCATGAACATAGACATAGAAGCACTGATCACACTGAAGTTGCTGTTGTTGGACAGCAGGTTAAAATGAAAGAGACTCACTACAACAAGAACCATTAAGCTGAAGCACAGGAACCAAGAGGAAGCTAAATAACTACAGATAATAAACACTGTCAGAAACACTCCTGGGGAGGAAAACAAGGAGCCCATACCTGAAGTATCTGAGCTACAGCGCTACCTCCCAACAGACGGCTTTATATTGGCATTTCAGACACCTGACTGTAAAACAGGTGATCTGTTCATGTGTTTGATTCTACATGGAAAACCTGGCATTAAAACAGCCTTCCTTCAGCTACATTAAACGACCATTAGACCATTTTGTTCCCTGAATATCACTCTAAAGTCATCTATAGTCATCAACACATTTATAAATACACTGAACCCTGGGCTGATAACGTTGCTGATGATAAAATGTCATTGTGATCATTTGGTCGATGACTTATTGCCAATACCAGTTGCTTTAAGTTATTTAATTTACCATTAATGTCAAGGTAAAAAGGAAATGTACATGGTAAAAACAGCCCGTCATATACAAATGATTTCATATAAATATATCAAAAAACTTCTTTCTAACTTTCCACTAACTGAGAAAGAAAAACAGTTAAATCCCATTATAACAACTTAACTTTGTTTCAGACCTACAGTACATGACCCACTACTATCTGTTTGCTTGTTTATGTCACCATATTGGTTTTTATAGTCAGCAAGCTTAATATCAGTCAACATATCCAACATGTCTGCATTTCCTTTTTATGTCTATTCACAACTCTGCCAGTAAATCTGGATCAGATCTGAAGTAACATTCATAAAACATAACAATGGTCATTTAAAACAGTTCACAGCAACTGAATCAAATACAACACCAAGTATGTCTTTATTGCATCTTGTCTGGGGTGGGGGGGCAGTGGGAGGGGTCACTACAGGAGCATCTTAACTGGTCTGTTCTTCTTTCTCCAAGTCTTTCAGGGTTTTTAAAAGGCGAGAAGGAGTAAAGATTTCAGTTGATCCTGGAAAAAAAACAGATGATATGTGATTACATCTCACCGTGTTTACAGCTACTTCTGTGGATTCATCTGGTTTATGCTCAAACTGATAAATCACAGCTTGGGTCCTGAATTCTTGGGTTTGGTCATCATTCCTGTCAACTGAAAATGAAAAGCTGATTCTATGAGCAATCTCCTCAACATCGAAGGCATGATGAAGACCTCATCAAAAACATGAGTCGATCCTCTAAATCCTGTCATCCTGTGATGACGGTTGGGTGTGAACATTAAATTAAAATCCTGGTCCCATCTTCCAATAAACTGGCATTATTTTTTATGTTTTTTGTGCCGTAATTAATACAGTGCAGATTCCAAGAATATGCAACATATTTTTTAAAAACTTTCATTTTAGTTCAGTTTCACAAACACATTTTACCTATAATAAGAAAAGAGTTAAGAAGTGGAATTTTTCAGGGTGTGAGACAGAGCTCCTGATGGACCACGCTGACAAACATAAAAAGTATTTAATTTGTGGGCACGGTGTGGGCAGAATAGTGACAGCAGGTGGTAGATCCTGTCATCACAGTGTCAGAAGGGAAGACACACCAGAGGTATCGGAACATGTGGCTGGTTATCTCAGTCGGTAGAGCATCCGTCTGCTGTTAACTTGTACTTGTATGTACAGATACATCTGAGATTGACAGCAGTTTATTTAGTGTTTAGTGAATTAATATGGAATGTGCGTCTTTATTCATTTTTGCAAACAGCATTAAAATCTAACATGTGGTGTGAAAGGTAATAGTGGATTGTGCAGAGATGTCTCATTTCACATCATTTCCTTGATTTTATTCTAGACTGTTGGTGTTGCAGTTTTCTGTTTTTCTAGATTCTGTGCGTACACCTGGGTCAGAGTTGCCATGGAGGTAGGAACATTTTCCCCTCAGGTCTGGTTTTCAAAAATTCCAAAAGTTGACTATATTTGGCCTACGCTGGTTTTTGTACCTACACCAACTTGATAAATAAGCCCCTTGATCAGGGTTTCCTAGCCACGTTTCATTACTCCAGTTAATATCAGCCAATTCTGCATTAAATTGAGATCATTTGGAATTAAGTGTTTTCTTACCTAAACTACCTTTTCTTTTTAAAATGTTGGAGGAACTTGCTTAGTAATGAAATGGGCCTTTACACTAAACTTTAATGTCAAGTGGGGGCCACAAAATATCATCCCACAGCTGCGAGTTTGAGACCCATGATCTACAGCATCATTATGTGGAAGCTGTGTTTAATTCCAGTTCAGCCAGCCTCTGGCTGGTACAGATTAAAACTTAAACAGCAGTTTTATCTAAACTTTCTGACTGTTGTTCCTGAGTGCTTGGGCAAGTTGTTGATGTGTTGTAGTGCACGCCGGCTTTGACAGTACTTCAAGATTGAACAGCTTATGTGAAAGCGAAACTCCTTCTTGCAGATTGTGCAAATCACGTTTTATTGATTGGATGATCCATCAATGTCCATTTCATACTTAAATCCATCCATAGAGCCAGCCAGCTCAACTTGTTCCATCTATCTTCTAAACACCTTGATTCCCCACTAAATTGGTTACTGCCCTTACTGCGTTATTTTAGACAGCCTTACGTATTACATTGTACTGCTGCATTATACTATATTATATTGTGTATTACTATCAAGTTACTTTGTTATATTTTACATTGACAGTTTTTTACTTTGTGTGTGTTGCACTGATGTCCTGATTGCACGTCTGCTTGTTTTTCCTGACCCGTTTCTTGTTGTCTTCCCACATAAACCCTGGAAACTTTGTGAAATAAATTGCCCCTCTGGGACAATAAAGTTTTTTTAATTGAACTGAAAAAGTCAGGGATGAAGACAGAGTTTGTATAAGTTTACCGTCAGGGAAGTCTACTTAAAAATACCCCAAAACACAGGTAGAGCACAATGAGGGTAAATGCAGTTTTACTGCTGAGAACAGAGTACAAGGACAACACAGGGCAGGATCTGGACTGGGAACACTGGGATTCACAACGCACACCGAGACCTGCATATTTACTTCCAAAACTCTGTTCACTCTGCAGCTGGCTCCTCAGTCCCCTCTGGTGGGGCGTTAGGGTCCAGGAAGTCTGGGTGCTGCAGCTCCTTTAGGAATTTAGTGGGGGTGAGGATATGGGTGGCACCTATAAAGAAAAAGTCCTAAAAGCTTAGCGAGGACTCAATTTTGTCTCAAAATCTCATTACATGATAAAGGTAATGAAACACAGCTGAAATTTATGGACTTTAAAGCGGACCAGACTGCACCAGTGTGAATGCGGCCTTACATATTAAACAAAACAAAAACACCTGAAATGTTACAGGATCTAATACAGCCCCAACCCGTTTCAGCTGGTTGACTACCACCTCCTCTTACAATAAACTGATGAAGAGGATGTGATGTCATGTGAATGCAACCAATAAAATTGATGGGCTGGCCCTTTAAAAACCAGGAGACTTGAGTAAACTCACCAATCAGAGCCTCCCACTTGCCATTGGCTTGTGTGACCTCATACACACAACGCATCTCGCTGTAGGTCATCCCTCCGATGATGAAGACGATGATTCTGGGTCCCGTCTTCATCTCTGTGGGGCCCCTGTTCTTGTGCCAGTTACCATAGCGAGCGCTGCATAATGAGAGCAAAGCAGATCAATGTTTCTAGGACAGGACTGAAGGATTTCTCTCTCTTGGTGCATAAACACGATGCTGACACAGTGGAGGCAGTTTATCCAGGGTGTTACTCCTTACCTTGATGGAGCGCTGGCTTTTGCAGACACCTGTCGCTGGGATATGTACGGGTACTGCTTGGGGTCAAGTTTGTCCTCGATTGCATCCTGTGAGAAGGAATAACCGGCTGCATCACCCCATTCACCTGGATGCCCCCCTCGTCATCTGGGTTCCCCCATCAACCATCATCCTTAACGGA
>JBAFTA010000013.1:31682789-31700422 GCA_036919975.1 Melanotaenia parkinsoni | reverse complement strand
TCTTCAGTGATGAATCACGGATCTGCATTGGACAAGGTGATGATGCTGGAACTTTTGTTTGGTGCCGTTCCAATGAGATTTATGAAGAGGACTGCTTGAAGAAAACATTAAAATTTCCACAGTCCTCGATGATATGGGGCTGCATGTCAGGTAAAGGCACCGGGGAAATGACCGTTGTCACTTCCTCAATAAATGCACATGTTAACACCGACATTTCTTATCCCATCAATAGCATAAAGTCAATGTCATGGCCTGCAAATAGTCCGGATCTCAATCCAATTGAGAATCTGTGGTGGCTCCAATAAGGCTCCAACCTGCAAGGCTGATCTGGCGGCAGCAATCAAAGAGTTGGAGCCAAATTGATGATGAATATGTTCGTCACTCATCAAATCCATGCCTCAGACTGAAAGCTGTTATCAAAGCCAGAGGTGGAGCAACTAAGTATTAATGGTGTTAGAATTTTGTTTTTGTTTGTGAAAACAGACTGACTCCATATTTTTTTCCCTGTGCTTGGTCAGTAAAAGGAACCTTTTCTGACTACCACGATGTTTTTTTGTTGTTTCTTTTATTGTTTCTTAAAGCCAGAAAGTTGCCATTTGGAATGACTAGAGTTGTGTGTCATGTTTGTCTTCTGATTTTGTTCCACACAACAAAACAACTGCATGAGCGCTCTTCCAAGACTGAAGACTCCACTAAAATCCACTAGCACATCATCTAATGCCCCGGATTCTTCTTCTGTGGTGTCTTTACTGGTAGTTAGGAGCAGAAAACACTTGATGATGTGTGAAGACCTCCTCCTACTCCATAGCCTTCTCCTTCTCCTGCTGCTCCTCCTGTTCCTGCTGCTGTTTCTGCTCCTCCTCCGTTTCCTCCTCCTTTTCTTCCTCCTTCACTTCCTCCTCCTTGTCTTCCTGCTGCTTCTGCTCCTTTTCCTCCTCTTTCACTTCCTCCTCCTCCTTTTCCTCCTCCTTGCTCCTCCTCCGGCTGCTGCTCCTCCTCCTTCTCCTCCTGCTCCTGCTGCAGTGGATGATGGGCAGGAACGTGATGACCCCGGTTGCTGCAGGAGAGAGGAAATCAGACTTGTTAAGAAGTTGTGGGAGAACTTGGACTCATCTTCCCTCCAGTGAGTGGAAATATCCTGATAGAGACGACATTTACCAACACATCCT
The DNA here is from genome assembly GCA_036919975.1 of Melanotaenia parkinsoni. Classification (NCBI taxonomy): domain Eukaryota; kingdom Metazoa; phylum Chordata; class Actinopteri; order Atheriniformes; family Melanotaeniidae; genus Melanotaenia; species Melanotaenia parkinsoni. The sequence goes on along the minus strand of JBAFTA010000013.1, from coordinate 31,699,253 downwards.
GCTCTGGAAAACATCAGGATGTTGTTAATGAGAAGAGGTTTGGTATGAGTTTAGTCCTGGGTTATTCTTTGTTTGAAGAAGTTTTAAATCTGAACGTGTTTCTTTAGTTATAGATTGTAGTAAATCGGGTCCTGACAGTTCCGTGTTGTTGACCCTTTTTTCCAGAAAAGGTTCGGGGAAACGTTTGAGAAAACCTGTTTGTTGGCGGCTTGAACGACGCTGTTAACAGATTTACTCTAGAACTTTGTCAGCATCTTCAGGGTTTCTTCATTTTTATTAATGTTGTTTTTCTTTATTTTTCCATGATTTCCTGATCATTCCTGCTCTTCGAGGAGCGTTCTGTCATGAAGATGCTGCTGATTAAGTTTTGTTTATGTCTGAGTGGAGCTCCACACGTCCCGCTTCCTGTTTACAGACCAGACCACTGTCCTCATCCTAAAAAAGGACAATCATTGTATCTGACTCTCATAATCGAAGTCTGAAATAATGATAATATCTTGTATAGTCACTAAAACAACAAGACGGACTGTGCTGTGACTGATACTGCAGAAACTTCCCAGTCACATGACCTACTGCTTTTCTCTGGGTGGTTATTTCAGATAAAGGTCTTCTTTCCAGCACAGCTCATTCTAACCTAAAAGCATCATGTTCTCCTCTGAGTGTCTCACATTATTTGCATTCAACAGCTTTTTTTTAGTATCTACAATATTTTAAATAATTAATAATGTTATGGAGATAAAAATAACAGGAGTCAGACTTTTGGTTCAGGCAGAACCTTCATGTTTTGGTTGAAGACTTTAAGTCCTCGTCCCTCTTTTGTCCTCGTTTTTGTTTTGTATGTGACAGGGAGGGAACTTGAATAAATCAGATATGTCTTCATATGAATGGACATTCATAGAAAAATTCCCAGACCCTGACTAATCCTTGACCAAGTTGCTGTCAAACGGGAAGTTTCTATGTTTACGTCAAAGTTGTCCTAGATACACGAAGTAGCTCCTTCCTCTTAAAACTGAAAGCTTTATACACGTCTTTATTGATCTGATCCTGATCCAAACGGATCCTGAAACTGCAGCAAAGCTGGATGTTAATGCACCATGATGGATGAAGGAGGGCTCGTCTTACTCACGAGCTTCCTCATACAGTCACGTAGAGCTGAGTGTTGGCTCACAGAGGCCAGCGTTGAAGATGTCGCATCTTAAATGGAGCAAAGCTGCAAAACAAGCATATTTAATATGAGACATTAAACATTTTTCTTTATCAAACATGGTTTTTATTTAATAAAAAAATCTGGACAATAATTGTAAAATTTGGATGATTTAAAACCGAAAGTGACATTGAAGTCAAAGCCAATTTCATCTTTTTTTTTCCTAGTGAAGGATTACATGTTTCATGGGTCTTCTCTGTCCAAACATCCAAGAAACCAGGGTGTGTGCATGTGTGTGTGTTTGTGTTTATATATATATATATACATATATGTATGCGTGAAGTTAAAGAGGGCATGTGAGTGTTTGCTAGCTTTTTGACCTCTGTAACCCAGAAACAGCTGGGATGTTGAAATCCTGGAGTTTCTTCAGAAGTGAGTCATCATGCGGGGGAGCTGAGCTGGTTATTTGCTGATCTTTCTCCAGATTCTTTTTTCTTAACCCGTGTGGATAACTCATGGCTTTTACAACAATCATGCTTATATACCTCCTAAATGCAAAAAATGTATTTTACAACCACATTTCAGGGAGGGGGGATCAGATCAGTGGACTTCCTGATGTTTGCAGCTGGCTACCATGGTTCCCATCAAACACACATGGGATCTTTTTTTAACTCATTACTGGGTGTGTCGTGCAGTTGCTCTTTATTCCCACATCAGGACATCTTCATGGACCATTTTGGGAAAGAACTCTTAACTGAGACTGAAAACAAGTCCTGAAGAAGCGGAGCATTGTTCATTGCCCGAGGGTCGGGTTAGTATTTGGTTAAGGCTTTGGCATGTCCTCCCTGCTCCCGGCAGTGTCATCATTATCGCTCCACTAGCATCTGCCTGGTCCTTACTTTAAGTTCTGTTTAAGAAAACCATCATCATGTAATTATGGCTTCAATGAAGAAGTTGGTATCAAAGCTAGCTCTGCAGGAAGAGAGTTCGGAGGCACAGCAGAGAGGGACGAGGAGGGACGTGCACATTTTATTCAGGTTGTCTAATTCTGCTTTTAAAAGCAGTGAAAGGGAATCCTTATGTGTACCTCTTATCCAGAAGAGTTGGTTCTGATTAGTTCTGTGTTTTCCTTTTATATTAATGTTCTCTGTGTTATTTTTGGTCCATTCTACTCTAAGTTCCATCTTTCTCTCTTTCAATTATCCAGCTTTCATTGCACGACTTTGGACAAACACAGGACTTTAAATCATGTTAACACGTTGGTCTGACTCAAGTCAGATGTAATCAAAGTTCTAAAAGCCAGACTTACACACCAGGATAATGTGGTTGGGGATAAAATAATTCCTGCTTCCATCCAGTCCACATGACAGCATTGGACATAACAAAGAATACGAAGTGTTGGGGTTGACTAGGAGCTAGTTTAGCTATTAGTCATTATTAATTAATAATAATTTTTTATGGACCGTTGTTAATGTTCAGTCAAATTATTAATGTAATATATTAATTACAGGGCACCACTGATATTCCAGAACAAATAACTACACATGGATGTACTATGTGGATTGTGAGGTCACACATTGGCTGCTGTTGCTATGGAGATAGTCACAAGAGGCCTGCCAATACCACGTGATTGGTGACACGTGCTAGCACATGTGGCTACACAAAGAACCACATGTGTTAGCATATGTAAACAGGACAAAGGAAGTAATGTATGTTTAACGATCCTTCCCTGAGTCTAGATAAGTTAGAGGAATCGTGATGTTTATGAGTGTTGGGATTAAAAATGTTTTAGGTTAGTCTACAGAGAAGTTAGTTTAACATGCGAAAGCAACTTGCTAATATAATATTCACAACAAAAACTCAAAGAATAAAACAGTGCAAGTCAGAAATGGACTGCAGAGTATTTACAATAAGTTGCCCAGGCTTAGCTGCGCCAAGTTGATGCTGGCGCTGATGCTAAAGCTAAATGCTAATGCCGAGTGTCTTTGTTCCCAGTCTTTGTGGAACACTTGGTCTTTGACAAAAAGGGAACTGGAAGGAGGATCTTTGTCCAGCTAAAGTCCAGCTGCTTTGAGTTTAGTCTCTTGTTCTCAGTTGTATGGTCTTCAGAAGGAGACTGGTTACTTCTCATTCAGGGCTGGTTAGCATGTGAAGCTAACTTCACAGCTCTTTTGGAGGCAAAATGATTGTCTGCTTCTGGCTAGGAATGTCTCTTTCTTGTTTTCACTATAACTGCAGTATTAAATGCTGTGATTAATTAATCATCATCGGTCAGTGTGGGCGGGGTCATCTTAGCAAGGCGGCTAATAAGTATTGTGAAGTCATTTGTTTGCGACACACATGGAACAACAACTCTGCCAGAAAACCTTCTCATTACGTCTTGCACCGTCCAGCTCGCTCCGGATTGTTTTCATCAGCCAACAAGCACAAAAAGGTCTTCACCTCTGTGTTGGACCATGGCGATTGTTTCTGAAACGCCATCTCTGCTGCCGCTGCTGCCAGTGTTATCCACAGTCATGGCTTCAGGGTTTAAAAAGATGCTTTTATGACTCATGATGTCAAATTCTGGCCAATAGTGTTATCTCGACACATCACAATTTTCAGCCTGGCTCTGCACCTCACCCCGGGAAAATCCCCAATGTACACCTACAAATCAGGAAGAGTGGTGTTGGGCTGGGCTAAGTGGGTACTAGTGGGAAAGGGCCATTGGAAAGGAATCTGAAGTTACCAGGATATGTTCTCTGTGGAAAAGAGCTGCTGTGGTTCCGTGGAGCCTGGAGGAAGGGAGGTGGAGCAGAGAGAGGTTTGACCTGCTCTGACGTTTGGCCAGAGAGGCAGAATGAAGGAAGTATTGGGAGCATCTTCCTGAAGTTAGAGGACAGGGAGGTGGTTCCCATTCACATGTTGGCTGTAATCCTTTCCTAACTTTGGAGTCTTGAGGAAAGGAATGCCAGCTAATGGGGCTTAAGTGAAACATGACTGTGTGTGTCCAGTGTTAACACAGTAAATCTGAATCATGTGGAAAATGTGCTAATGTTTATAAAGTCTCTGATGTGTTCTGAGTCACAAGGCTGAGATCTGTTGTATTCCCAGATATATAATCGGATCATGAGGAAAAATCTGGTTTTGTTGATTCATGGAGATGATTCAGCAGATGATTGGATTTTGTTTCCGTGAAACACGCTGGCCTCTCGGGTCCAGTCCAAGACCCGAGTCAACAGAACCTGCAGCTCTTTGTTTGGATGGACGGTACATCTAACTGTGTGTGTTTGTGTTGCAGCCCGAACCGGGAAGTTGATGGGAGAGTTCGGATATCTGTATGAGCAGCAGTATGCTGTGGCTCTCTTCAACAAGATTCGCTTCGACATCGAGGGAGGAGGTAGTCCACAACCACAGCTGCTGCACCGCAAGGTAAACATCCACCTCAGTTTCTGTGTGAAGAGGCATCCAGGTGGAGGACTCTCCCCATAACAACTGCTGGGTTTCATGTCTTATTAATCAACAACATATAACAAGTTCAGAGAAGTTTGCTAAAGACAGAAAAAGATGTTTTTACAAGTAGAAACAGCTGGATTTCAGTGTGTATCATTCAAAAACTGACATGAGATGTTGAAGCAAAGCTTCAACGTTGGGATGTTATGACATCACACTGTAGAAATGGACATCAGCTGATCGTGGCTCGGATGTCACTGAGAGAAAAACAGCCAATCACAGAGCAGTTAAAGCGACCTCTCAGGAAATTAGGCTTGTTGTATTCAAAGATCCACATAACTTCAGGGCATGCGTAGCTCCTCTTCAGGTGTCCGTCAGAGGACGGGACGAATAACGCCAGGCTTCAGAGATCATTTGTCTTCTTCCTGAGAGATGTTTCAGCGTTTCAGTGAAACTGTGAGTCAGACTAGAGATGTCAGGTTTCTACATGCTCTTGGCAAAGTTACTGTCAGAAAATTAATCACTGTTATTATGCATTATTTATCCAACATTTTAAATGTGTAAAATCACATGAACACCTTCCAGGTCGTCAAGTTTTATTTATTTTTGTCTTTTGATGCCAACATGACAAAATAATAGAGAAACTAAATGAAGTAACCAAGAAGTCTCAATCCAAATAAATCCCATATGCTGTGTAAAAAATAAATAAATCCTACATATTAATTCTGGATGGTAACATAGGTTTCAGGATTACAGATTTCCTTAGTGTAGCTTAAACCGCTTTAACAGCTTCTGTATTTTCTGTATTTCTGAAGGAAATCTAAGTTATTCCATCAGAAACAGCTTGGAGGGCTTCCCGTCCTGCTTTTCCATTTTTTATTTGAGATGTCGTCTCCCACAGATTCCTCTGGAGAACAAGTCCATCTTCTCTGGGTCCCTTTTTCAGTACCTGGAGGAGAACAAGAAGTGGAAGAACCGCTTTGTCTTCGTGGCAAACTCCTACATCATCAGCTACTATGACAGCAAAGCGGTGAGGGAGGAGACATGCTGTGTTTTAGATGATGCTGGTCTGATCTGCTGACATGTTCATGATGCTCTGTTTCACCTCCCAGTCCCACGACAAACACCTCCATCCCAAAGGAACCATTAACTGTGCCGGATACAAAGTGCTGACCTCCATGGAGCAGTACCTGGATCTAATCAGTGACAGCCTACCTGGTAAGTGAGGAGGAAGAGGAGGCTGAAGCTGCTCAAGCATTTTATTTATTAGTCATTTTTCCAGGTGTGAAAGCCAAGGTGGGAAGTTCACCGTTCCTGAAGTGTCTGAGCCAGTTTGCTCTGATCCTGTGGCATCCTTACGCCCGCCACTACTACTTCTGTGTGACGACTGAGAAGGAGCAGCAGAAGTGGCACGCCGTCCTCCAGGACTGCATCAGACACTCAAACGATGGTGAGTCCTGGAGCACATAAGCAGATACTGAAAACAGTTCAGACTCTGTCTGTAAATTAAATTAAATTAAAAATACTTTATTTATTTACTATTTATTCCAAATTCCAATGTTGTTGTAGGTCTTTCTTTCTCTCGTTCGTGAGGACCATTTACATTTTCGACAGTGTTCCAGGTGAACGTGTAACAGTAATGTGTGTCTTGATTCTGACACGTCTGTAGAAATCTCACATACCTCAGCTTTCTTTTTAGACCCAGGTCATACATACAGCCTGGTAGTTGAGTCATGATATGGAGCAACTTTCTGTTGAAACAATGATGCCCAGAGAGTGGAAATGTAGTCTTCCTGGATCTATTTATTTTTTCTGCATTTGGCACCTAAGCCGTTGATTCCTATCAGAGCTCTGGGTTTGTTCATGGCTCATGGAAGTGCAGGAATACTTTGAGTTTCCTGAATAATACAAGATGAAACAATAACACTCTTGAATTTACAAGTCTGATCCTGTCTTGTGTGTTGCAGCCAGGCATGGTTGGACTTATTAGTCTTGAATCGTGAAGCACCTTCACTTCATGTGAAACTGGACTTCATTCACTTTTATTAAAAACAAAAACTACAGAAAACGGAACAAAACAGGTGGAAAAAATCGGCGACAAAAACCGGTGTGAGGCAAATATAGTCAACTTTTAGGATTTATAAAAAGCAAACTTGGTGGGAGAATGTTCCTACCTCCACAGAAACTTGGATCCTGGCATACACACAAAATCTGGGAAAACGGGAAACTGTGACACTAACGGTACAGAATAAAATCAAGGACATAATGAGATGGACAGTCTGCTGCCAACACTTCCCCAGTCAGTAAACGACAATGCATGAACTAAACTTTGGTCATTTATTCTGAGATCCAGCAGAGTGGGACAGACTGGAGGTCTAGAAGTGATGCAACGCTTATGAAACACACAAGATGGATTTCCTTTATTTATTTATTTATTTATTCTTACACAATCCTTTTGTAATTGTTGTCTCAAGTTTTCGTCAAGACGGTCTCCATTTCCCGCAACTCCTTGTCCACCTGGTTAAAAGCGGTGATTGTGTCCCTCTGCACCTGCAGGACTTCCTCTAAGGACAAGGCTGCTGCGGTGCTGCATGGAGTCTCTGGCCTCACCCTCTCCAATCACAGCTGCAGCACCGCCCACCCAGCCGGAGCACCCAGGAACTTTTATAGCTTAAAACAAAAGACAACATTACTGGCATCATTATTGTCATTTAGCAGACACTTTTCTCAAACAAACTACTGTGGGCTGCACCGTCTTGCCTAAAGCCCCAACTGGAAGGTGTTACTGTCCACCCCTGTGGGATTCAAACTTCGATCTGCGGCATGGCAGACGGATGCTCTACCGACTGAGATATCCAGCCGTACGTTCTGATACCTCTGGCGTGTCTTGCCTTCTGACACTGCGATGACAGCATCTGCCACCTGCTGCCACTATTCTGCCTTTCTGACACCAGTAATGCCCACGCCGTGCCCACAATTTAAACATTTTTACGTTTGTCAACGTGGTCCATTAGAGTTGATTGTAATTTTTGAACGGAAACAGGCGTGGGATGTGCGCGGGCACGCTTTTATAAATCTGAAAGTTTTTGTGTGCCACATTTCCTTTTTTCCCTACAGACCCAACCTGTAGTTTGCTTTGCTACACACAGTTTTATGCATGAGGCCCCTGGACTGCAGCCGGACTCTTCTCCTGTGAAGCCATGCTGCTGTGATGGATGCAGGATAAGTTTCAGCATTGTCTTGCTGAAATCTGCAAGGTCTTTCCTGAAAGAGACGTCTGGATGGGAGCAGATGTTGCTCTAAAATCTCCATGTACTTTTCAACATTGGAGCTTCACAGATGTGGAAGCTGCCCACATAACAGTTTTCCACTTTGCCTCAGACCATTTTAGTTCAGAGAAGACAGTGGTGTTGTAGTGTTCAGATGTGAACAGTGGATCCTGTTCACATCTGACTTCTTCTTTGCGTGATGACGCTTTAACTTGCATATGTGGATTTCAGGGGAAACTGTGCTCACAGGCAGTGATTTCTGGTCTTCCTGAGTCCATGCACTGATTTCCAGTATAGAATCATGTCTGGTTTTATTGCAGTGCTACCTGAGGTCTCCAAGTTCCAGTCTCCAGCATCCAGTTTGATCTTCAGCTTTTCCCATGTACACAGAGGAAAAACAACTCTGAATGAAGATATTCTAAGAAAACATTTTAGTTCACAATTTTTCTTTGCTTTGCAGATTTTGTTTCCCTGATCGGACCCTTGAGTCCTATGAAAAACACATTGGACTGACAGTGTTAATGATGGAAATCTGTGTCACAGCTAACTCCTTGTCTGCCATTTGCTTAGCGAAGGCTTCATTTGCTAACAGGTACTGTGTTGATGCACAAGGCCTCATTCTCAGTCACATGGTTGGACTCACAGCAGGGTGGGGACACAACCGACTAATGAGTATGTTGGACTGTGAGGTGTGTTAGTAAACTGGCAGGGAGTTGATCTTTGCAGTGTTATAACCTATGATTTATGTAGGATAGGTCAGACTCTCACCTCACATGGTGGAGGATTTCTTCTTTTACTGGCAGGTATATGGCAGCATAAAGCTCAGCCTTAAAGACAAAAGTCAATTTCTGTCTGGCTGGAGCCAGAAGAAGAACTTGATCCAGTTGTCCTAGATTCAGGCAGTGTCTCTGGATCTTCTGAATCAGTCCCAAACTGATTCGGTAAGTTTGGATGAAGATAACTTTTCATGACTCACTTAGTTCTTGGGGTTTGATAACGAGTAACAGAATGCATTTCAGATGCCTCCATGAAGAGAGTTATTGGGGGAGGGGGTCCAAGTCGGAGTCAGAATGATACTCTGGAGAAGTTGCATTCTGACTCTTTGTTCTTCCACAGTGCTTCTATCCAAGAGCTTCCTAAATGGTTCCTGAATGGTTGGAGGCAAAAGCGAGTCTTCCTCAATATCTTTGACACTGGGAGTGATCCTGGGAATTACTCTGGGAGTGATCAGGTGCTAGAGCAGGTCGTCCAATGACCAAAAAATTGGTGGTTCAAATCCCACAACCCCCAGTCAATCTGTCGTTATGTCCTCAGGCAAGGCAGTTCACCTTTCTTGCCTCCAGTGTCGGCATCGCTGGTGTATAAATGTGGATGTTTGGTGGCATTCGGAGAACCTGTTGGCACAATTTGGCTGCCACATTTCCATCACTTTGTCTCGGCACAGCTGTGGCTACACATGCAGCTACCATCACCAGGTATGAATTGAGAAATGAATGAATAATAAATTCAGTATAAAGCATTTTGGGTGCATTGAAAAGCGGCATAGAAATTTAATTCAACAACGATGAATAAATCCCCGTCATCTGCTGTGTTCCCGTTTTATCCACCCATAACAGGAGTTACTATTACCAAGGTTTGTAAAGGTTAATAATGAATTTAATAATAATAATTTGTTGGGCTGCCTTTATTGGACCGTTTTCAATACCATCCAGTGTTGCATTAATTTTTCACAAAGATCTTGTATTGATGATGGAGAGTCCGGCCAATGTGCAAAGCCTTCTCCAGCACATCCCGAAGATTCTCAGTCAGGTTCAGGTCTGGACTCTCTGGTGGCCAGTCCATGTGTGAAAACAATGTCTCCTGTTCCCTGAACCACTCTTTCACAATCTGAGGCCCGTGAATCCTGGCACTGTCATCCTGAAATATTACCGTGCCATCAGGGAAGAAAAAATCCATTGATGGAATAAGCTGCTCATTCCGAATATTCAGGTATCAGCTAATCTTATTGTTTGGATAAATAATGTTGCTGACTTTATTATTGAGCAGCTCCAGTAGCGTCATAAGTGGGTGTTGTTCACAGCATCTACACCATCTATTCAGGCGTCTTCAGGGCTACTTGACACAAGTCATGTCAGCTCTGGATACCATTAAACCAGGCTAAAGTGTTTACTAAGGGCGTGGAACACCAATGCTGCAGTGTGGTTGGTGGTCTGAGCGATGCTCCAGTCCTTCAGCCTCTGCTTCACCTCAAGCTCACCTTTAGCACTGGTACGCAAGATGGTGGTTAAGGTCAGCTCAGTGATATGAAGAACTTGAAATGTTTCTCATCTGCTACGTGAACGCAGGGATGGCCCTTTATCTGCTTGATGAACTTTGAACATCACTCAAAGTTTCCTGAAAGAGTTGAGACGTTTTGTATCTGATGGATGCTGAAGTGCAGCTTTGCTGCTTTGTTCTGGCTCAGTGCTTCTCATTTTCTTCCTTTTTATCTAGCTGTGTTTTTATTAGAAGTCTCAAACAAAAAGAAACAGAAACTTAAGTTCAGTTTATATTGTCTGTTCTAGAACTTGAAGATTAGATATCACGGTAAAAACAAAAGATGGGTTTCAGATTGCTCTACTCAGGTTCTCAGGAGTGTTAAACCTGAACGTTGACGGCCATAGTTGACATGCTTCAGCCATGACGGGGCTGCTCTACACCATGTGAGCCTGATCAGAGGCTGTAAATATTCTTTATGTAGCACACAGACTTTCTACAGTTTTTCTAAACAAGGTGTGGTTGCAGCAGTTTCTCCTCCATTCGGCCTAAGGTTCTGCTGTTGTTGGCTGCAGCAAGTAACATGGATGACTTCTCTTCACTATTATTCACATCACACTGCCAGAAAATGTCTTTCTCTGAGATGGTCCTCTCACCATTCACTTCGTGTATCGCTTCAGCCAAGCACTTAAACAGTCAGCCTCCAAAGACCAGTCTTGTCCAAACTGTAACTCAAACATTAATTTCTTCCTGATTAGACCTTTTTATCTGCGTCCTTCTTGAAATGACATACCCAAGTTAAATTAATTTTATTTTCCAACTACAAGAGCTGTATAAATAAGTTAAAAATTATAGTAAATTACCGTAATTTCACCTGGAACACACATATAAATCGTTATCTCCTCCTAAAAGAAAACCACATTACTTTTTAGTGAAACCAGAAGATGGCGGCCCAACACATCTAGGAAGTAGCCCTAGGATCTAGTGAAGTAGTTGTAGGAACTTGTAAGAATTCCTAGAAATTAGTAAAATAGTCCTAAGTAGGGGTGTGTAGTATTATATTGTTCACGGTAAAACGGGTAGATCGTGATATCACACGATCACACGTCATTTAATTGCACTTCCACCCGTTTGGCACGGCTCAGCTGAACAAATGAAAAAAGCAGCGTGGCAGAGCAACGCAGAATATGGCTGTACAATATAGAATGCTAATTTCTGCTTTAAACAATAAAAAAAGAAAAAAAAACGGATTTACGTCTTCCTAAAGACACTTCTGCCACTTCCAAAGGTGAAAACGTGCAAATACTGGAAGTAGACCTGCTGCCATTGCTCCCCAATGCTGCCAAATCAGCGACTCTGTTGCTTTATCGTTACACTCCTGCATGTTCAGACCAACTCCTGGCTGCAGCACAAGGACCAGGGTCTACATTCAGACCAGGGTTTAGAACTTAGACCTGGGCCTGCATCATTAGTATTTAGATGCCCAACCTTCAGCATGTCCTGTTAGCTCATTTCTCTAAGCTAACTTCTCTAACTTAACCTCTCCAAGCTAGCCTGTTGTGTAGTAGACCCAGAAGAAGAGGGTATACTCTTGTTTTTTTGTTTGTTTTTTTTTTCTTGCCCTTTTTTGTTTAAGTAGTCCAGAGAAACACAGTTTTATAAACAGTGACATGTTAGATTATCTTATTTAGTTAACCCCAAAAATTCATCCATAGTATTTGCTTATTGTGACATAATTTCTGCTGTTTGATCTTGGAAAGAAAGAGTTATGAATTTACTAATCCCGCCCACAGACTCGTGAGAGTCAACTATGCATTTTGGGTAAACGAATGAGTAAACATAATGTGGGCCCCAGCAATAAAGAAAACAGGGCCCAGTGACCGTATTTAACATCTTCATCCTAAGTTGTACCAGCATCTTCATTATCACTGGGGGTTTCGAAGTGGGTTCACACAATGCTGCCTGAAAAATAAGTGGGTATACACCGCATACCTGCATTGGCTTACGATGCTAAAACTCTATGCTAATTTCGCCAAGCTACCTTATCTACGCTAACGTCATGAAACTAACTTGTTGCTGCTTCATTGTAAACTGTAGGTCTGTGTGAGGAGGAGAAAGTCCAAACTCCAGCCTTTACTGATTCAGTGCGGCTCTACAGACAAGCTCAAGGCCACTACGGCACCTGGGAGATGATGTGCGGTGTCCCATCGCAGGTAATATCTGCCCAGCCTCGTTCCATTTATCCGCTACAGAAATCTTTGACTGTGTGCCTGACAAGCAACTGCAGGTAATCTGATCATTCTTACGATTGAATTGTGAGGGATTTCTGAACACCGCTCAGGGTGATGGAAGAAGAGCTCGTATCAGCAGGGGGCAGTACACAGGCCTTTTTTTTACACCCGCAGCAGTGTGTGTGTGTGTGTGTGTGTTATCACCATACGGTTTGGAGAAGCCAGGAATCAAAGTTGCAGCACTCGAACTGCTGATTGATGAAAACATGGAGTAGTTATTCAGAGAACTGACGGACGTTAAGTCGGACCATTGTCCTTGTTGTCCGTGAACGTAGGGATCCGACTCCGGCCCTCAAGGCCTACTGCCCTGCAGACTTTTGATGTTTCCCTCCTTCAACACACCTGACACACAAACTTGTGTGGAGCTTGTCAGAGATCCATTTCATTTGAGTCAGGTGTGTTGCAGCAGGAAAACACTTAATACCTGTAGGATGGTGGCCCTTGAGGACCAGGGTTGGGATCACTGCTTTAAGGAGTCTTTTTCTGTCCTGAAAGATCCTGTCCAACTTGGTGATGGAGGACCTCCTTCCTGAGCTGAGGGAGCTCATCTCTCCGCGCCTCAAAGGGAAACTCCACGAAAGGCAGAGAAACTGGATGCTGGTATGGTGCTTCTCCACTCATCCTCATATCTTTAATATCTGACATAATGTCCTCCTCTGAAAGTGATGTTCCTCCCACCGCTCTGTACGACGCATGTGTGAGACGAACATGTCCTTACAGAACGAGTTCCAGTTGCAGCCTTGCTGTGTTTTCGTTTGCAGATCAGCGATGCCGTGTACAGTCTGGTCCAGGCTCAGTGCCAGAGTCGGTACGAGGCAGTGCTGGCGAAGTGTGAGGCAGCGCACTCCTCTCTGGAGGCGTCCATCCGAAAAGACATGGACCAGATCATCACATCCAAGGAGCACATCACAAACCAGATCAGAGGTCAGCTGGAGAACAACCTCATACTCCTTTATTTCTCCCTGGAGCTTCTAAAGGCTTGAAAATGTTACTTCATAGAAAACCCCAGTACTATGGAGCAGGTTTACCAGATCCAGGATATCTTCCACTTTTCTAGCCTGACTAAACCAATAACCATAACCAGTATCTGCTCACCAGTCTGTGACACAGGCAGCTTTTCTAAATCATTTTTCACAACAGCTTCTTGGTATGATTAATGAGAGTAATAAAGAGCTCATGCTAAGTTTTACCCCGAAGCATTTTGACACGTTGGCAACATAAAATGACCTGACTGCAGATAAAACAAGTTAAAACGGGTGGAAGAGAAGATGAAGAGAGGGATGCTGAAAACAGGGACCTGAAAACGGGGGACCTGAGCCTCCAGTCCTACAGAAACCCCTTAGTGGGGTGTTGTTACGAACGCTAAGGTCAGGCTCAATTCTAGGGCAGAAGGGTTGGTAACAACCCGGGTCAGGTCAACTCAAGTGGTATATTCAACAGGTGTTTTATTCAACACGCAACAAACTTAAATAAGGTCTTCCTGTAAACACAAATAACAAAACGGGTTCAGAGAGAAAACTAAAAAGATCCTACAAACAAAAAAATATGTACCACAACCGGCAAGGTGTCCGATTCACGGTAACTTTCAAGATATAAAACACAAACAAAATGTCAACCAGCCATACGCTGGGACCTCCCACGATACACAAACTAAACACAACTCACACACAGCTTTTCACTAAGGAGAGCGTTACTTTTCTAAACTGGTATGAAACAAAGAGCTTCTCCAAAACCAAGCGACAGCATCTTTTCTCAACACCAAAAAGTCAATCCACAGGAGGCTTGTACAACAGACGCAGCCACTAAACTCCGAACAGGGCCATCCCAAGCTGGCTAGCCGTGTGCCGTAGGTTACACAGCTATGCTGCTGATCACAGTCCTCCCGCTTGACGCTGTTGACGTGATCCTGAACAGAGTTCTGGGGCTTTTTCCATCGTCAGTCCTTACGTTGCTCCAGCGCAGTGGGAGGAAACACTAACGGCCAGGCCAGGCCAGGCCAGGCCAGGCCGGGGGCCGTAACAATTGTGTGGTGACCTTGTCCATGATCTCTGGAAAATTCAGATCCACAGAAGCCCGGTCAAACACAACAGTGCAACTAGTATATAGGAGTAGGAGAACAAAAGAAAAAAGTTGTAAATAAAGTTGTAGTTTTTCATTCATGAGCTACTGCGCCGCCATCTTGGTGTATATAGTCCTGAAGCTAATGCGGGTTCAATCAGGGTTCCTCCTGAAGTCATAAAAAGGGAGATCCATCCGACGATTAATGAAAAGACGTAGAGAAAAGTGTCTGCTGAGTCAGATCATGTCAGAGTTTCTGAGATCACTTGGTTAAAGGTTTAGAAATCACTTTCCTTCACTTGGTTCAGCTTTTTGCAGCGTTGTTGCTGAGCCGTACCACCAGGAGCAGAAACCATGCAGGATTTTTCATGAAGGGTCTTAATCGGCTGGGGGGAGATGCTGAGGGGGGGCGGGGAGGCCCAGAAGAAGAGGAGGACGACGAAGGGTCATTAAGACGCGTTTCTCCATTTAAACTTCATTCTCTACATTTTTAGGAGTTGTAGTGTCAGTCTGACGGCTTCATCATCATCACACAGAGAAACCAGGAGGATCGGCAGCATCAAGCTCATGTCTGATAGAACATGTCAGCTGCTGGTGTTTCTGTTAAGAGATCATGGAAATGATCTGTGACGCTGGGAAGAGTAGCAGCAGAGCGAGCAGGCAGATCAGAAAATCACCTGGATGTCGTACAAGTGACACCAGATGTACCAAATAAGTCTGAAAAGCCAGTGTTTACTCAGAGAGGTCATGGTGTTTCTCACACTAAGAGACGGGATGTTTTTAAGGATTTCTGTGTCTTCAGCTGACTGACGTGCAGCTCTGTAGTAACAACCAGAGACACGTGTTGTCCGGCATGCTAACATCATTCGCTGCGGTTTCCTTCTGCCTGCAGCCTCGCTCCTCCCGAAAGCTGAGAAGCTGCTGAAGGTCAGCATCCAGCCCTACATCAGCTCCATCTTGGACGCGCTCATGGAACCCACCAGCCGAGGATTCTTTGAGGTCCGTGATCTTTTCTTCGGGGAGTTGGTGGACATGAGCAAGAACACCCTCAATAATGAAAGCAAGGAAACGGTGGCGCAGGTGACGAGGAAATGAAAGTTTGTAAACCTTTTAGAAGTCTGTCAGTCCCATCCAAAGCTTCCCAACTCTCCGTCTCCTCCTCCTCTTCAGCACATGGAGAAGATCTCCATGCTGGCCTTCCATCCAGTGAAGATGCAGAGCTGCTATGAGAAGGTGGACCAGCTGAGTCTGGAGGGTCTGCAGCAGAGGTTTGATGTCTCCAGCCCCTCGGTGTTCGTCCAGAGGGCCCAGATCCTCATGAGAAAGGTGACGGTCCACATTACAGTTCAGTATTTCACCATTCTTCTAGCAACTCTAGCTATTTCAGCCTGAATGTCCCCGGTTCAGCCCCAGGCAAAAAAGACAAAGCGTCTCTCCAGAGCTTTGAGTTTTTTTATATTTTTTATTTTGTTTTGTTTTTTTAAGGAGTTTTTATGGGTTTTATGGTCTGTACGGCTGCTGGAATGCTGCTTACCTGTCAGTCACACTCTGGGGAAAAAACAGAGAAAATATTTTACTTACATTAAAGCTGACTGAAAATAGAAACATAAAATAAATCTGGGCTCGGCTTGTTATCAAAGACCCATTTTAAAACCCGGGGAGACCTGGTTTTCAGGCTGTAGTCCCCGGACTAGAATGTCCCCCCATGTGCTCGACTCCGTGGACTCTTTTAAAAAGCAGCTGAAAACTATTTTATTCAGGAATTTTTTGTTGATGCTTGTTATTAATTTTACGCAGTTATTAAATTGTTGCAACAGTTTTATCTGTGAAAAGTTCTTTATAAATAAACTTGTGTTTAAATCTCCATCACTTCTGACTAAAACAGACTAGTTTAATAGATGGTTTTGTCTCTGTGTCCTCTGTCTCTGTGTATTCTCTGTCTCTGTGTCCTCTGTCTCTGTGTATTCTCTGTCTCTGTGTCCTCTGTCTCTGTGTATTCTCTGTCTCTGTGTCC
>JBAFTA010000013.1:31651333-31669576 GCA_036919975.1 Melanotaenia parkinsoni | reverse complement strand
AAACTAGACCAGCACGGAATTGCAGAGGCTTTATTTTACTTCGTCAAGCAAACAGTGGAAGGATCTTACTGAGTCCGTGACTAATTGTTTGGTAAAAGAACTCAATCATCTGTGATGCTGTTAACAAAATATTTTTGAAAATTTATTATAATTAAAATATTGTGATTTCTTTTGGCTGTATTGTCCACACCTAATCTACATATTTACTATAAGATTTCTGCAACTGTTGAAGCTTTTTTATGAACAGATCATTTTTCCTTTTTTACACAAAGTTAGGACAACAGGTTGCTAGGAAACTGTGACATGATGAGAACGCACGTGTGATGCCGATGAAATGTTATTAGAGCTCAGAGTTGTTCTCTGTATCGAAATACAGCTGATTATCCATCTCTTAGCCTTTTCTCAAACAGCCTTGATAAAGCTGGTCTGCTGTATTTGAATGTATTGAAATCATTTGGTTCAGAGAGTGATAAAAAGTTGACTTTCTTTTCTTTTCCTGCTTCCAGCTGAAAACACCTTCCAGCTATTTACCGATTATATGAGAGGAAGAAAAACATTCCAAAACCAAATGACTAGGTCAAATATGACGTTTGTCTCCAGGTTTACTCCTCTTTTGTCTGTTTTTTCTCAGAGTGGTGGTACTAGAAGAGGTCTCTGTGCTTTCATTGGACTGAGATTGTTTGGATATTGTTCTGAATCTAATAGAAATTCAAGGCTTCATCTCAACCACAGTACCTCTGGTGTCCCTCTCTGTCTCAGAGACACTGTTCTTTTCATGACCAGCTGTAAAGCTTTGCATAGATTAGCCGGTCCTGTTGAAGCCCAGGTACGAGGCCACATTGTGTCCGATAGCTGCGCAGCTTCAGCCGTGTTCAAAATAAAACAGACATGTTGAACAGCCACATCTCTGCATGACAAATCATAAATGAGCGTCTTCTTCCAGTCCTCTGCCTCTCAGACAAACCTCCTTCATCACCCCTGTATTCCTGCAGTGACTCACCCCCTCCAATGATGTCACTCCCCCTCTGTTGCCATGGTAGCTGTCATGGCAACCAGTGTCAAGGCTCCCGCAGAGACGGGAGATTATTATAAAAAGGAGGGTTAATACTGAAGGCTAGGTCGGCCTCATTGAGCTTGGTTCAACCTGATTTGGTCTGGTTCTGTTTTTTTTTCAGCCTGGTTCAGGGTGGTTTATCCTGGTCTGGTTTGGTCTGGTTAAGCCTGGTCTGGTTTGGCCTGGTTCAGCCTGGTCTGGTTTGGCCTGGTTCAGCCTGGGTCAGGCTCACATGTCTTTAAACAGAGGACAATCTGTTCTTATGGTTTTAGGTGATAAACCCCGTTTTCTGTTTCTATCTTGCTGGAGGAGATGAATTCAGATTAGATTTGAACTGAAAACTAGAGAAAACAAACTAGATTCATCTTGTTTACACTCGCAAGAACATGGTGGATGTGTTACTGCGGCATTACTGGAAGTAAATAATTCTGTTTCCATCTTTTTGCTCTGCAACACATCTTCAGTTTGAGAAAATAATGACGTCTTTAAAATCTAAAATAAATCTTTGGCTGCTCCTGATTGGCTATTACTTTAAATGGTTAATGGACTGTACTTAAATAGCACCTTTCTAGTCACAAGTTGACTTCTCAAAGCACTTTTACAATACATGTCACATTCACACATTCATACAACACTTATATTGTTATATAGAAAGTGCTTTCTACACACACATTAATGCCCCGACAGGCACATCAGGAGGCAACGTGGGGTTTAGTGTCTTGTCCAAGGACACTTAGGCATGGAGTCAGGGGAAGCCAGAAACTGATCCACGACTTTCCAGTTGGACTGTCAGTTCAAGCTATCTGGTTGTGGGGAAATGTGACAGAAAGTGGCCTCATCATAATATCCAGGTCTAAATGGAGGTCTCCTAGCAACATACTGTAGTACTGATAGTGATCTTTTTATGTTGCAAATGTGATAAATATTGGTGTTATCTTGGATCACTCATTGCTGATTTACCAGTCTTTGAATGTTTTGTTTTGTTAAAGAAAAAGTTATAACCACTGAGTAGATTCCTGCTCTTAAATTAAGTCCAGATACCTAAATATCATCAGTGTGTCCACTCACGAACCAGCATGGTGACAAGCAGGGGTCTTGTGCACAGCCCTCTGCAGACACCAGTATATCTGCAAATATAAAACTAACATGAGTACAACAAGTAGGTTTCCATGTCCAGGTGGAGCTCTGGGGTGTCTGAACTCTGGGTCTGAACAGCAATATTTAAAAAAGTTATAAAGTTAAAATTAGCAAAGCCAAATTTCCTCATAGTTTACAGGAGTCTTCTGGTTTGGTTGCTTATTTCAGTCCAGGTTGGACTGTGACTCTGTTTTGTGATAGGACATAGAGAATGTTTTAATCCACCACTCATTAGTGATTATTTTAATCCCACTGAGAGAAATAGCTTTAAAATAGCCCCACCCAGAAGAAGAGGTGGCAAACTTATATAATTTGGGTTGATGTGTTAATGCTGTTAAATGAAAGTGTGTAGGATACAGTGACAGAAACGGAACTGAAACTGACCTCTGAGCTACCGTAGTGATGGTAGGATGGACCTCAGCTCTCAGATCTTGATCTGCTCTCCTCTGCAGGATCTCATCTCTGCCCTCGCAGTCTGGACTGCGCGCGAGCAGGACGACACTTCTGCCGGCCGGGAAGTTCCCACTGTGGTCCCTGTCTGAGCCCACTGGTGGAAAACTCCCATGGACACTGTGTCCTCAAGAAGAGACATTCTCATCCTCAGTCCAGTAAAGGTAGGAGTCCATTCTCACGGTGGTCCTCATGCTCATCCCTATGATGATCCCCATGGTTTGTTTCTACCAAACACATGTAGCAACAACGCTATAAAAACACCAAGAGTTGTACTTCCAGGAGCAGAAACAAGGCAGGATTTTTCATGAAGGGTCTTAATCTAACTGCTTCCACCATCCACAAATCAGGAACTTCTAGACTTCCAAGATTTTCCAAGTTTCCATCTGCATGGCCGTGTAGAAGCTGGTCTGAAGCAACATATGGTTCCAGATATCAGGAACGGAAATCTGTCCTGGATAACGTAGAAGGATCTGTGACATTACATAGATCTGCTTTTTAAAGAATCTAGAGCTGAACTCACATCTAAACTGTGGAAACATTCAGATGACGGCTCACATCCTCCTGAACATCAGCGCTGTCTCTGCCTTGGTTGACCAACACTTTCTTTTTTTTTTAACCTGTCCTGTCCAGCATTATAGCAAGAAAAATGATAATCCGGTTGCTGTATCGTGCTGAACAAATTTGCTCTGCCAAGAGGAGGCCTATGGGTATAAGGCTCCTCTTGATAATCTGATCCATTTATTTATTTATTTATATATTTTGATGATGGAATCTATGTAATCTTGCTGGACCTGACCGGAGGGGACAGAAAAAGAAGGAAGACAGCAAAAAGATTTAAAAGGGAAAGAAGAAAGGAGACAAAAACATCAGACAGAAGGAAACGACCCTTCAATCCACACCATCACCAGACAACAAACTAATACACTTGTGAACACACCAGAAAATTTCCTACAACTTTTACAAAAAACAAAAACAAAAAGAAAAGCAGAGCTGCTAGTCATTAAGAGTTTTTAAATAATAACCAAATCAAAAAGACATATCATGAAAAAGTAGCATAACAGCGACCAGATACTAACTCACAGGAAAAATATAAAGAAGAATTATCTCGTAGTATTAAAACCCACTGGACAACTCAGTGACTGTGTCAGCATGCAGAGCATGAGGAATAAGGAGTGATCAGTGATGAAGAGTGGTGAGTGAGCAAATGCGACCACGCCTCTGGGTGGGAGATCAGAGGCAGACCAGGGGCACCAACCCAAGTTACCCCACCACGAAGACAACTCCAGCCCCACCCGAAGGGTGGCAGAGGAGAGCCCCAGCAAGAGCCCCCCACGGTCCTGGGGCACAGGTCCCAGTGGGCCAAAATTTGGGCGGCCGCAGGCCCCAGGGCAGCCCAAGCGAAGGGCCCAGGGCCCCAGGAGCCCAGAGGCGACTGCCCCACCCCCCCAAAGGCAGAGGGCCCGCACCATGCCTAGGAGAACTATCCCCATTACCCTCTCCCTCCCCAGTCCTGACTGTTTATTTAGTGGGTGTTGTTTGCAATTAAAATTGAGGGGCAGTGACCGCAATGTGCCAGGAGCCAGGCCACCTAAGTGGCCCCGCCCGACATGCACCGCATGACACGCCCCCCAGGTGTTGTTTGTGTGTTGTGTTGCTTGTGTTTTGGTGTCTAAGTGCAATTAAAACTGAGAGGCAAGTCGTCACAGGGTGCATTCGAGGAGACCACTGAATGGCCCCCTCCGCTCCACCCCGCATGGCGTGCATGCCTTCCAGATCCCTACATATGTGTGTGTGAGACAGGGAAAGTGGGAAATAAGAGGGGTCTGAGGATGTCAGGGAAGCGAACTCCCCTCTGGATGTTGAGCCTCTAGTGGCATTGGGCACTGGGCATTGGGACCCGGGACGTCCCCCAGGGCAAGACAGGCCAGGAGATGCTGCCCCCCACGACTGGGCCAGACAGGGACCGCAGCCAATGAGCCGCCACCCCACACATGCCTAACAGGGAATAATTTGATGGAGAGGAGGACAGCTGCAGAGCCCAGACCCACGGCACACAACCCCTCAGCCCCCCTTCAAACCCCTACACCTCTCCTGCCCCCGGGCCATACCCTGGGTCCCAGGACGGCAACCAGAAACCAGGGCATGCACCAACCCACACCATGGCAGCACATCCGGGCAGGCCCAGACCCCCGGCACATACAGACCCCACCACCTCGGAGGGAGGGGGGACCACCCCCAGGCACCAGAGCCCAGAACCCCCGCCCAGCCCGCCCCGGAATAGCCCAGCTGTTTGGCCCAGGACTGACGCCCACCGACCCAGGCACCACCAGTGGCCACACCCCCCACCACGAGGCGACCCCAACCGCTGGCCCCCACAGCCCCCGCCCACAGCCCCCGACAGGGCCGGACCCAGAGTCACCCACCACCAACACTTTCTTGACAGGAAGTTGTGAACCCATAGAGGTCATGTGACTGAGTACCAACAGTAGGGTGGTGTGGTAAGTTATGATCTTACACCAAATGCTGAAGGACTAGCAGAACAATTTAGTTTTTATCACCAATATGAAAAATAATTTCATATATGAACCTTCCTCCTAGTGCTCTGCACTTGTTCATCTGTCTGGTGTGATGCTGTTAATGAGGTGTGTACAAAGAGTCCTTGTAGGAAAGTTTTTAGTTACAGGAATGATTCTGGTTGTGTTTTATTCCAGGTAAGGGGGCTAGTTACCCTGAGCTAGATGAGGAGATCGATTTCCTGTCCGCCATCATCAGCAAACAGAGAACCGGGGTATCAGGTATGAACAGGCCACCATATGACCCACGTTGTCTGGAATTTCTCTGCTGACATAATACCTCCAAACTCCTCTTCATTCTAGCTCCACCCTCTGAGGATGTCATATCCAAACAGCTTGAACCTAGCCCTGAATCTTTGACAGAGCACCCAACCACTACAGCTCCCCCGACCACCAGTAACCACACCACTGCTCTGCTCAGAGATCCCATTATCCTCCCCTACCCCTCTAACGACCACGTGCTCATCAGTAAGTATGCCATCATCCACGACCTCAGACTGTTAATCAGAATAACATCAGTTACCATGGAAACACCAGAGTCCACACCAAGCGGGACATGGTGGGAACAGGGTGAGAGTATGAGGCTGATGAAGATCTTTGTGACACAGTCCAGAAGAAGGATGCAGGAGGAATCAGGCTGATGTTCTTGTGGCAGGATTCTGGGAAGCACATTTCTAAAGGCAGAAATGTTCAGAATAAAGACGTCATTTATTGATAATTAGACAAAAACTGTCACAGACAGAACTGAATCTTATGTAAGATGAACATCTCTCCAAGGACTTTAAATGTGGAACATCTAGGTCAGATTAGTTAAATGATGGTCTTTGTGATCTGTGGATGCTGAAATCTCGGGACTGACCTGGAATTTACTTTGGGGAGGTTCACATAGAGCTTTTCTGTTGCTGTTGGTTTGTTCTGCTATACTCGATGTTGCTTTCAGTCTGATCGGTCCCAGCCTGATGAACTGGGATATCAGACGCAGTTTTCAGCCAGAGATGATGATGTTGTCATCTTACGAATTCAGACCTACACAGCGTTTACTCCTCCTCATCGTCCTCATGGTCTGTTTCTATATCTTCTCAGTCATGAGCAGTGTCTTCATCGTGGTGGGTTCGCTGGTGTTGATGGTAGCAGGAGCCTGCTGGATCAGGTAAGATATTTCCTCCCTCTCCACACTCTATTTCTCTTCATTTTACAACCTGCAGTATTTTTATGTTGAACAATGACTGGATGATTGGACCACTGTCAGTTAGAGCCACATCGGGTTTTCTGTCTAATCTTACGGGCATTTCCTTGTGATCTGTAAAATTTTAGAAAAATATCAGGGCCTGAGGAAACATCTCCAAAACAGGAAAGATGAGACGATATGTATTTAGAACAAGGTTTCCTTTTACCACAGGTTCCACCACACCTGGTTCAAATCAGATGAATCCAACAGCTTGTCACATTCGGAACAATGACCCATTGATCTGATTCAGGTGCAGGAAAGATTTAAAAGCAGCAGGACCGTGGCCCTCAGAGACCAGAGTTTGAGATCCCTGCTATGGATATTATACTGTTTTATGAATAGTTGGACAGATTACATCAAATCAGAACTTTAGCCTGGGAGGAAAACCTTCATCAGGGCCAGAGCTACGAAGGAAAACTTCCATCAGGACCAGGAAGGAAAACTTCCATCAGGACCAGAACCAGGAAGGAAAACTTCCATCAGGACCAGAACCAGGAAGGAAAACTGAGATATTCTAATGACGTAAATAATGATTTTTAGTTTTAAAACCTGTGTTGTTGAGTTTTCTGCAGGTTTTATCATTTTCTCCTTGTATTCCTTGTCTGCTATCTGATGTGATAAAAACATTAATAATCTGCTTTGGATTTCCATCTTCTCATCGTCATGTTCATTTTAACCTTCTTATTTCTGTCAGATGTAAAAATGAAGCTGTTCAGTCACTTCCTGATACACTGCTTTCTGCTTTCCTCTCTTTTTATTTTTTGTCTCAGACTGCAGAAAGGTGTCCATCTAACTCAGAAGGTGGACTACCCTGCATACGGACTGATGAGAGCCCAAAACCTCTGCAGTCCTGTAAGTGACTTTTATCAGACGAATGGCCAGTTTGTGCAAGTCTGCTCAGGGATAACATGTCACATAATATCTTTTGACAGCATTTACATGTGCACAGCTCCCAGCTGATTAGAGTTTTCATATCCTGTTGATGTTGTAGAGTTTCAGGCTTTCCACTATCCATGTGTGGAAGAAGCTATTTTATTCCTCAACCTTGGAAATACATCACAGATTTTTCTTGTACATGATCTTCCATCTCAAGCCAGCTGTTAGCTATTAGGGCTCAGTAACATCCTCAGATAATGATGCATCCTTCTTGCCACATCACTGTTGAACCTCATTGATCACTAGTTGAAACAATCAGTGCTCTTAACAAACACCCACTAATCTCCAAATACGGCTTAAAATCCGGTTCAGTGGGTAGAAACACAAACAACCAGCCACTTGGGAGGTTGATGAATTATTGATGCATCTTTAAAATGAACGAGAAGAGTTGTCTCCTGTTGGGGAGAACCGAATCTTCAGCCTCTGCAGTTCAGGAGGCGGGACTTTAGTTTGATGGAGACACATTAGAGAAAGGATCATATCATGATGTCTTGAAATCTCTGATTCTGCTCATGTACCCCCTCCCTTTCTTCATGTGTTCCAGCCTGGGGACAGGAAGCTGGCCCACAGTGCCCAGATGTACCACTACCAGCACCAGAAGCAGCAGATGCTCTCCCTGGAGAAGTGAGTCACATCCTGGGTCAGATGCTTGTCCTGGTCTGTCTGCCTTGTTTCCTCGTCTCTTATGGCTTCTTGCTCCCCGCCTCATTGAATCTGTGTTTTACTTGCTGACGGATGAATGACTCTGTCGGTGTGTGTGCAGACACAGGGATGAGCCAAAAGTTCCAGACTCAGGAGCATCAACAGATGAGGAGAACGAGGATGGAGATTTCACCGTTTATGAGTGTCCTGGACTTGCTCCGGTAAGTAAATACAGGAGTATTATCAAATTATTCATGGAAAGTTAACAATGCCGCAATGCTGCTGAACAAGAGGAATGACTGGAACAACACATCACACTTAATATGCATGAAAACAAAGATTTTACTGTAGATTTTTTACAGAAATGCAATTATTTAAATTGTTTTACTTGATTTTACTCAACAGCTTATAATAAGTTCCCAGAGGGTTAGGACTCTGTGTAAAATGAAATGAAACCAGAATACAATGATTTTATAAATCTCATCAACCCATATTTTATCCCCAGTAGAACATAAACAACATAACAGATGTTGAAACTGAGACATTTTACCATTTCATGTAAAATATTAGCTCATTTTGAGTCTGATGGCAGCGACACATCCAGGTTCAGCATGGTGTAGCCTCCCCTCTTCTTCTAACATGTCTGTAAACGTCTGGAAAGTGAGGAGACCAGTTGCTGGAGTTTTACATGAGGAATGTTCTCCCATTCTGGTAAGATGCAGGATTCTAGCTTCTTAATAGTCCTGGAGCTTTGTTGCTGGATTTTTGCTTTCCTGATGCCCAAATGTTTTCTACTGGAACTTGTCACGATGGCAGCGTGCATGGACGCAGCAGCCCCTTCAGAAGACAGCAAGAATGAAAGTTTTGAGTGTTTTGCCGTTCCCAGATGTTCATTTCGCAAAACTTACAGCCAAGAAACTTTGCTGAACATCAGGACAATGAAGTTTGCGTCGGCAGCTGCCCAAGAGAGGAGGACGTGCAGGTGGTGCGACTGCAACTGAAGGAGGGGGAAGAGAGGCGGGATTCATGCTAGGCTAAAGACCAACCCCCCCAGACCAACAGTACCGTCGCTCCTCCTGTCCTCCCTCGACAACAAGCTAGATGAGCTACATTTGATGAGAGAAACCCACAGAGTGTAAAGGCCGCTGTGCACTCGCTTTCATAGAAACATGGCTACACAACAACATCCCAGACATACAGCTGGAGGGAATGACATTTTCAATCAGAAAACTCTTAAATAAACACCCAGACAGCTTCGTAGTGGTTGCAACGACACCAGTGTAAAGACTGTGCTCTCCAAGATCAAGCAACTCGTGGCCTTTAAAACCAGAGGAGAGAATGTTCTGGACTAGTATTCGAAGTTCCCTAATGCATACAAAGTGATGCCCCGCCTCCACCTTGGCTGCTCTGTCCATCTTTCTGTTATATTGGTGCCTGCTTACAAACCCCTATTAAAGCGCAGCAGGCACTGCTGAACTGTTTTAAGAACACTGACTGGGAAGTTTTCAAGTCAGCAGCCTCCCAGGGTGATCATACTTACATTGAGGAGTATGCTGGCATTACCAGCTTCATGGCAAAGTGCACACATGGCGTCACTGTAATGAAAACCTTCACTGCAAGTACCAACTACAGAGGTGCAATCACTCCTAAAGGCCTTTAGGACAGGACACAGGACTGCTCTCGCTCAGCCAGGTCTGTGCTCTCAAAAAGGGGCCAAGGCAGCAAAACACCCCCACACAGTGAAAATCCAGGGACACCTCTGTGGCACAGGAAACACCAGACAGATGTGGCAGGAAGTCCAAGCGCTAACGGACTACAAGATTAGGCAGCAAGTTGATGATGCAACACTTCTCTTCCGGACAGGCTCAACAACTTCTTTGCAAGGTTTGATGCAACAAACCTGTTAGGAAAAAACCTCAATGAATGACAGACTCTCAGATTGGGGAGAAGAAACAGCTATTTACTGCAATCGCAGGAGTTCACACCAAGTTTGGTAACTCAGATTGACAGACAATGTTGAACTGGGTTGTAGCTCAGGTCACATGGTTTATATAGCCCAACCCCCCTGGGAACAGTTGTCTCTCTCTTCCTCTGGTGCCGGACCCCTGGAATGAGGTTCACAATGACTGGCCACAGAAGAAGGCAATAGTCCTTAGATGTATTTTACAACTGTATTCACTCCCAGAGGCACTAAAGATAGCAGTGTCCTGTGAAAACAGTTATGATCACAATCATTTTTCACTAGCTGTGTCTCTCACAGATCTATCACGATATCATCAATAATTACTCTACAAGATTTTTCCATCAGAACTTGACAATCAGAAAGATGGCTGGTCCTTCTCCTCCATCTGTCAGGCCAACTTAGGAGGTCTCTTACCAGGGTCATCCAACGCAAGCAGCACATCTGCACTACATCCCAGGTTGTGTGCTCAGGGACTGTGCTGGAGAGCTAGCAGATGTACTGACTGACATTTTCAACATCTGTCAGTCAGGCCAGGGACCCCAGAGCCTTCAAAACATCCACCATTGTTCCAGTGGCAAAGCAGTCAGTTAAAGCCTGTCTGAATGACTATGCCCTGTCACTCTGACACCAATTGCGATGAAGTGTTTTGAACGGCTTGTCAACACACACATCCAAGCCAGCCTCCCTGCATCGCTGGACCCCCTTCAATTTGCTAACCGTCCCAACCGCGCCACAGAAGATGCAATATTCACCACACTGCACTCAGTCATCACCCACCTGGACAGTAAAGGCACCTACACTAGAATCTTGTATATTGGTTTCAGCTCCACGTTTAACACCACTGTCCCCCAGAAACTAAAGGAGAAACTCCTACTACTTGGCCTAGACACCACCACATGTCTCTGGGTCCTGGACTTTCTGACCAAGAGACCCCGGTCAGTCCAGGTCAGAAAGAACATTTCCAACTCCATCACTCTGAGCACTGGATCTCTTCAAGGCTGTGTGCTCAGTCCACTGTTGTTTACACTGCTAACACACAACTGCGCAGCCACACATGAGGGGATCCAGATCATCAAGTCCGCCAATGACACCACAGTGGTGGGACTCATCCATGGAAACTATGAGTCAATGTACAGGGATGGAGTTGAACATGTACAGGGCTGGTGCAGAGAGAACAACCTGCTGCTCAGTTTGGACAAAACAAAGGAGATTGACTTCTGGAGGTCACAACCTGAGCATGTTCCCCTCAGCATCAGCTGCTGCACAGTGGAGAGAGGTGATAACATCAAATTCCTTTGACTGCAAATCTCACAGGACCTGAGCTGGAATAAGAACACCTCTGCAATAGTCAAATGATCCCAGCAGAGACTGCACTTCCTGAGGATCCTGAAACAAGCCACACAGATTTCACAGATTGTGGAGGAAACAGACCAGAGCAGCAAAAATGTTGCTTCAGGCAGAAAGACGAGGAAAAAATCTGGTTTTATAGCTGAATGCAATGCATTTAGTTCACCTAGCTGTGCAGCCGCCCCATAAACGCAAACAGAGCAGTTTTAATTCAAACATCTCCCTGACCCACTTTCTTATCTACCTGCTGAGCAATAAAATACACGAGAGCCCAAACATGGTTAACAATAAAACAAAGTATTTATCATTTTATTATCGATGACATTAGAATGTCAGCTTGATGAAAACAAGCCCAAAACAAGCGACTTGGCTATATAAAAGAAGTAGATATATATAAAGGGAAAAAAATACTTGAACTTTGAAGCTTTGATTAAAAGTAAAATACATGACTCATCTCAAAAAGACCTGGTTGAACTACCAAACAAAACCTGTTTTTAAAGAAACTAATAAGCCTCATGGATATGTTTTATATTTATATATATATATGTGTGTGTGTGTGTGTATATATGTTGCTTAAAAGACAGTTACACTTGCTCATTTGTCGACTTTTCTAACACACACACACATTTCACATCAGAGCCACACTGGGTAGACGACAGACGAGCCTCTAGCAAATAATAATCTAATAAAATCTTTGAGTCAGTAAAGTAATAAGTTATTATGCGACTGACTGGTTAATTGGACTAGCATGAAAAATTCTTTAAATGTTATAACTGCAGCTGATAGTGAAAATATAAATAAATACGTTTTACCAGTTTTTGTGCTGTTTGCCTTTAGGTCTGATTATATTATTGGCAAGTTATTACATTATTGGTTGCTAAAGAGCTCCTTTTAGCAGGAATAAAAACTTGAGTAAGGTGAGTTGTTTCTGGAAGTCAGTACTGGGTTCATCAATCTTAAAAGATCTACCATATCCTTAAAAATCATCGTAATAATAAAGGTTAAGATACAGAATAACTGTATGTTGTTTTAAAAAAGACTCCATGTCCTCCCGTCTAATAAATGTGTACTGTGTTGATTTTCAGACCGGGGAGATGGAGGTGAAGAACCCGCTGTTTGATGACTCTGCCCTCTACCTACAGAGATTCCACTAGTAAACCTAGACATTCACATGGTTCACACTCTGAATGCAGTACCTGTGTGTGTTTCCACATCAGTTTACAGACACACACTCTACACACACACGGCTGTTCTCACTTCTTTGAGAGCAGCATTAAGAGGAGGAGGAAGAGGAGGAGCGAGGCTTGCAGCAGGACTGAATCTGGGATGAGTGTCTCTCGTTCTGCAGCCACATTCTCTTCGGTTTTATTTTCCATCAGGACAGAGACGTAGAGCAGATCCAAAGCAGAGACCAAACGTGTCTGCTGTCCTCTAAACTTTGGTTTTATCCCAGTATTATTTTAGAACAAACGTTTTAATATTTCCTGAGCATGCCTCCATGCAGCACCTGATCTGCACCTGTACGTTCTGTAGCCTTTTAGTCCCCAGTGTTGTTCCTCTATGCATGAACTGAAGATGAGTGGATATGCATTCAAGGTAAAAATTTCAAATCATCAGAAGCATGTTAACCCATCTTTGGTAAGTGAGACTAATGGCTTGTTTCCATGGTTCTGCAGCAGATGTAGATCTTTCCTCGTTTTGTCCAAGCACTCAGCTGTGTTTCCTCATCTACTGTGTCTTCAAGGTTCCTACCCAAGTGGAAAGAGCTGCATCAGACATGTGCTCCCCTCTAAGTCCAAACTTCTTTTCTTCAGATCTTATAACGGAATTGTAGTTTTGTAGGGAAAAGCAGAAAAAACCCAAAAGTTTTCATGTAACAGTCTTTTTTTCTTCTGAGACTTCCCTGACAACATGTGAAGATCAGGAAGCTCCGTGGAGAAAAGAAAGTTTGGACCAGCAGAGACTTTACATCCAAAATACTGTAAATACTGATCCAGAAATATCTTCACTACTACAGAAAAACCTTGATTATAGAATCTGACTCTTGTAAAGTGAAACACGTGAAAGAGATCATAAAAAGATCTGGTCTACCTCTAGATCTTCAATTCACTGATTAAATAAACTCATCATCATCAGCTGCACCAGACCAGAAGTTTCTGTGAAGATGACGTCTAAGGATTTCCTCAGTTTAGATGTAAGTTCAGCTCTAGATACCTTAAGCTTCCCCATCAGTTCGGTTCCTGATATGTGGAACTATCTGGGTCTTCAGACCAGCTTCTACACGGCCAAGCAGATGGAAACATGGAAGTCTAGAACTTCCTGGTGTGTGGATGGTGAAATCAGTTGGATTAAAACCCTTCTTGAAAATTCCTGCATTGTTTCTGCTGGAAGTACGGCTCTTGGTATTTTTGACTCGGCTCCTTCTGATCCCAACCAAAGGTTCACAAGACACTTTTCTCTACGTCTTTTCATTAATCCTTGGATGGATCTCCCTTTTTATGACTTCAGGAGGAACCTTGAAGGAGCCTCCATCGGTTTCAAGGTTTTAATCCATAATGAACAACCAGAACAAGTACAAACATCACCACACTCTGGTCTACAA
This sequence comes from Melanotaenia parkinsoni, assembly GCA_036919975.1. Classification (NCBI taxonomy): domain Eukaryota; kingdom Metazoa; phylum Chordata; class Actinopteri; order Atheriniformes; family Melanotaeniidae; genus Melanotaenia; species Melanotaenia parkinsoni. Next base: position 31,655,641 of record JBAFTA010000013.1, on the reverse strand, counting down.
CCAGCTGGTTGACCACCACCTCCTGTTATGGATAATTAATAAGGTGGATATGACATCACATGAACACAATCAGTCCAGTCTGTGGGTGATGTAATCTGGTTTCAGTAATCTGTTACTTCAGTGAATTTAACTAAATGTAGCTGTAAGTTATGGAAGACTCTGGAATGGAAAGGAATGGGTTTTCTCTGCTTTTCCTGTCCTGAAGCAGTCATCCTCCCCAGAATGATATGTGGAAACCTAGACGTGCACAGCTGCTCTCCTCTGTATTATATCATACTCAGATACATAATTCATATCATGTAATACAGATGCAGGATGATCGTTTGTCTCCATACTGTTAAACGTGCAGGTAATTGGCCCGACTGCATGGCCAGACTACCAGGCCAGACTGGAGATTCAGTGAATGTCTACAGCACCTACCGGGACTGTTAACAATATGAAGACTGTTTTATCTGAACTTGCTGAGCTTGTGGAACAAAATGATAGACAAAGGAAAATCAGAAAAGCTTCAGTTGTCATGTTGTTGTCCTTTTATTTGTTCGTTTTCTTTATTATTGCATTGCTCTGCTTTCCTTTCATTCATGCTGCAGGCTAAACAAAGTCCCAGCTGGTTACTCTTCCTCTGATGATGATGAGTACGTAGCTTGGCTAGCGACCTTTGATACAAACTGTTTTCAGGCTATGTGTAATACGTCACCACCATGTTTAGCTTGCATGTGGATATAAAAAAGCTGGAATTAAATATTTATATGATCAGAGAAGAACGTGTTTTTTGTCTTTTTTCTTGTAACCCCGCCTCCCTCCCCCCGCCCCCCATTAACCCATGAAAGCATTAAATTCTACTCAGCCTGACCCAGAATAATAAATCTGTTACCAGTGTGTACTAATGGTCCTCTGGATGGTTCTTTCAGTCTCTCTCATGGTTGTGGATGTGCTCTGGTAGCTCTTCTGTTCAACATTGTTTCAGTTTACTGAGTTTTGCTCAGGTCTCCCAAAACAAGTCACAATCACCATTTCACTTATAATAAGCAGACCTGGCAACTAAAGGCTCCATAGTTGCCAGTTCTGGTCTTAAGCAGCAGTGTGTGTTGTAGGATGTGGTGGAAACTCCAGGAATTAGTGCTGATGTACTCCACAAAGCCTCTTTTCATTACTGATTATTACCATCTTGAGGTTAATGCGATGGGAAATCTTGTTTACATGACTTCTTACAGCCCATGTAAACAAAGTCACATATAAAACAGGTTTCCAGCACTGCCTCCTTCCAGCTACACAATGTTCCGAAAATAAGGAGCACCTTGTGTCAGAGTGAAGCAGAAAAACTAGTCCATGTATTTGTTTATTCCAGGTTGGACCGCTGGAATTATTGTTCTTAACCAGAAATGTTTTGAAAAGTCTCCATCTGATCCAAGATGCTACAGCAGGGGTTTTGATGAGAATTATCCATAGAAATCACATTGCTCCAGTTTTATCTTCTCTTCATCGGCTCCCTGTTAAATCCAGAGAAAATTCTTCTCCTCACATTTAGTGACCAAGCTTCTTTGAATCTTAAAGATCTCAGAGTTCCTGATTTTCCCAACAAAACACTTTATTTCAGACTGCAGGGTTTACTTGTGGTTCTTAAAGTCTCTAAAAGAAGAACAGGAGGCCGAACCTTCGGTTATCAGACCCCTCTCTATGGAACCAGATGCTAATGTGACCAATGACCTGGGGCCTCATTTAACAAACTGTGCGTAACAAAGCAAACTATACAGGTGGTGTCTGCTGCGCAAAAGGAAATGCTGCACTTCTACTCAGATTTCCTGTTTCCGTTTATAAATCCCAATCAACTCTAAAGTGGGCGCAGGTGAGGGAACGCCTTCCCACCCCCACACGGTAGCTATAAATGGTCAGATACATGGTGTGATACATATTCATCACATCATTTCCATGATGGCTCGGGGGGAAAAAGAGTTCAGGGTGTGAGACAGAGATCCTGATGGACCACGTTGACAAAGATAAAAAAGTTTCATTTGTGGGCATTACTGGTGTCAGAAAGTCAGAATAGTTGCAGCAAGTGGAGATGCTGTCATCACAGAGTCAGAAGAAAATGTCTGCTAAATGACAGTAATGATGCTGGTAATTTAGTCATTTACTTTAAATTATAAAATAAATATGTACAGATACATCTGAAATTGGCAGCTGTTTATTTACTGTTAAATAATATTTCTTTCTAGTTGCTGGTGCTCCCGCCTGGTGGGCGGTGTTACAGCTGGGTGGGCGGTGTTACAGCTGGGTGGGCGGTGTTACAGCTGGGTGGGCGGTGTTACAGCTGGGTGGGCGGTGTTACAGCTGGGTTGCCGCGAGGGTAGAAACATTTTCCCATCAAGTTTGGTTCCCAAAAACTGACTATATTTGGCGTACGCCGGTCTTGTTCCTACACAAGCTTGATAAATGAGGCTCCTGGGCTGGTTTTGTTTAAACTGGATTCCAAGCGGATTACAGTGAATTGGATAATATTTAGATTTCTCAAACTATTCAGACCTTATCTGTTTGTACTTTGACATGTCACACATTATGAACTGATGCTGTAGATTAGAAAAAAAGAACAATTTTATCAATGGTAAGGTCATAAAAAATTAATCTATTATAAAAAAAAATCCAACATATGAATGCCAGGCTTCTTGACAGCTTGATATAATATGTAGACTTGAACCTCTGTGTCAAAATCATGAGTCAATCATACTAACAGTGTAGACGCATGGCTACTCATAAGTCCTGAGTTTCAGCCCTGTCAGGGTGAGAATCACAAACAAAACTTTTCTGTGAGAAATAAACATAAACTATGCAGTGAGGAAATAGATTGGATGCTTTTTACATTTCAAGATAAATGAGTGTAAACATTAAAAATATCACTAAACACCACTGCTTGTTGGATAAAGAAAATGGTGGTGAAGATGGCCCTCTGCTGGGACAACATGGAAATGTCAAGCCATGGATGATCGTCACTGTGACGTGTTCAACTTAACCAAATAAATGATCATAACTCATAAACTGAGGCAATTCTTTATTTTCATAAATATCATCACCATCACAGCCACATATGAAACTAATTGCAATAAAAGGTAGATTTTCATTCTGACAGTAATGAACCATCCGGATTAAACAGAAAACTGAAGAGTAATAAGTTCTGAAAGTGAGTGTGGAAGCAGCTGAGATGAGCCTCAGTAGGACCACAAAAACCAGCAAATCCAGCTTCTGTCGACTACCTGAGAGACACGCAATGACAGCAGATATTACTGAACTGATTTTTGCTGCATGTTATACTGGGAAGCACTGAGGGGATTACATCAGAACATGCTGGAACACTGTACCCTGAATTAACCGGACCCTGGTTTGGTTCTCAGGCAAAGAAATGGTATCAAAACAATGTTGTGATTTCTGTTATGGTTCAGGTGATGTTTGCAACGTGATTTTCAGAGCTGTGAACTGACTTCAACCAGACTGGAATCTTTTGCTTGTATTCGGTGTTTACTTTAAAACATTACTGCTACCACTTACATAAATATGTCAAGTATTCGTAATAAAGTCATGTGAAAAAGAAATGCCTTTTTAGTTTATTGTTATTTTTAGTTTATTATTTGTGATGTGTATAATTGAAAAAATGAGTGGGATGTTTAACCAGGTCTTCTCTTTAACACCTGCCCTATCAGGGGCTTCAGCCAATGAGCTTGTCACTAGTTTTAATGCTAAAATGTTAAATATTATAGCCGCTATTCCTCCTGTTAAGGTGAAGGTTGTCTTTGGAAAGAAAAAAATCTCCAAGAAGAAATTCCACAGCATGGAAAAAGAGAGTGTAGGAAAGCTGTGCGCAGATGAAGAAAAACAAATCTACAGGTTCATTATGACATGTATAAAGAGAAGCTTCACTCTTATAATTTACAACTAAGGAACACAAGAAAGTCCTATTTTTCTGACATTATTAGCAAAAGCTATCATAATGCTCGGGTCTTATTCGCTATTGTTGACAGGTTACCAAACCCTCCTGTGTCAGTAGCACCTGAACTTCATTCAACCGCGGCTGCAATGAGTTTGCCAAATTCTTCACAGAAAAAATCCAGAATGCCAGACAAGCAGGTTCAACAGACATACTGTGTTCACTGAAAACCAGTTTAAACACCATGACACAGTTTAATCCCATTAACAGCAAAGATCTGGGCGACATCTTATGTCAGCTGAACTCCTCGTCTGCCTGTTTGGACATCCTGCCCACAGGTTTCTTCAAAAAGGTCTCAAAGACTCTGGAGCCAGATCTGTTACAGATTGTGA
>JBAFTA010000013.1:31485070-31503757 GCA_036919975.1 Melanotaenia parkinsoni | reverse complement strand
AGATTCAAATTGAATGATTCAAATTCAAATATAAAGAATTCAGATTCGCCCCCCAGTGGCACAAACCTTATCCCATATCCAGAGGTCCACCCCCACTGTACACGACCAACTTTTAAACCATGGTCTCAGGTCCTATAATTCCATGCAGATTCATGCACTTTTTCAGTAGCTGTTGGATTTGGGTCACTGCAGGTTAGCCCTGCATTGTTGGGCCCAGGCAGACAAGAACTGACATATTGAAACTGTCAAGTTAGTTTTGTTAGTTTTTCTAATAGTATAATTTGCATTTGTTTGTGTCCGTTTTTCCACAAATACTTCATGATAATATTTGAGATTGTCTAAATTTTTAAGGGGTCTCTGAAAACAGTGTTCACCACTGAATGTGGAAAGCATCTATAATTAGACTGATACCCAAGCACCTAGGGTCTTGAGACCTAAGCGTCCTGTGGTTTGAACTTCAGTAGTGGCAAACGTATGGAAAAAGTTGTCAGCAATCATCTTACTTCATTCACAGCATCTCAAATGGACTCATTACTATTAGTCTACACAGAGGGACTGAGAACGCTATGCTAACTATGCTTAACATGGTGTCCAGCCATCTACAAAATACTTAATACATACGTTAAGATTTGATTTTATTTTTTATTTATTTTAGTTTTAATAGCTGTTGGATTTGAAGATATGGGGGGGACTCGATTCACTGGATCAAAGATCTTTTAAATAATTGTCCCCAGAGAGTCTGAGTTGAGGATGTCCTCTCTGAGGAGGTCACTTCAACTACTGGAGTACCACAAGGTTGTCTCTTATCACCACTTTTATTCTCAGTTTATAGGAATGAGATGAGAACGCTTAGCAGTGGTTTTAAGCTGTTTTTATAAGCAGAGATCACTAGTGAGCCTCTTTCATCACAATAATCATGACTGTCATGTTTCCAGACTGGAGACCTGGAGCAGATGGTTGGATGTTTCTGTGCTTATTGAGTCTTTGATTTATTTACTGATGTGTCTTTCAGTGACTGATATTTCTGTTTGAGTGTGTGTATTTAGTGTATTTACCTACTTTTAAGTACCTATAGTTGCTGGTGAGACCAAATAAAGTATTTCTGTTCTCCGTACATCAGTTAGTGTGTGTTCATATGACGAATGCGTGTTGAATACATTTCTGCTCTGATCTGCGTCTCGTTCTTTCAGACATGATAGAGAGAGCCATCATCAACACATTTGTGGGCCATGATGTTGTGGAGCCTGGTAACTACGTTCAGATGTTTCCTTACCCGTGTTACACCAGAGACGAGTAAGAAGATCAGCTTCCTTCGTGTGTTTCTGAAGATTTCATGCCTTTTAATTTGCTGCGTGGTCTGTGCCCAACAGCCTGTGTTGTTTCCTTCCAGTTTCCTGTTTGTGATTGAGCACATGATGCCTCTCTGCATGGTGATATCCTGGGTTTATTCAGTCGCCATGATGATTCAGCACATCGTGGCTGAGAAGGAGCACCGCCTCAAGGAGGTCAGACGTGTGTTTTTAACTAATAGGATTACTTTATTTTAAATTAAATAACTCTCTGTCCAGACCCAAAACAACTTTAAACTGATTTTCCAGAAGTTGTTTTTATATTTTTATGCCATTGCAGAGGGAACTTACAGCAATACTGCAAAAATGATTAAGAAATGAGGGAAAAACTAATCATTGGTATATTTTCTTACACTTATGTGTTACTGGCTGATTGAATAGCGGTACCCTGACTCTTCTCCTGAAAGCCCTTCTTAACACCAAGCCTTATGCTTATCCACACACAGAATAATCTCCAAAACTTTATTTGAATGCCTTTCCATAACAGTGTAATTTAACAATGTGTACAATGAAAACCTGGTGCAGCTTCAACTTTAGTCCAGGCTGAGACCCACTGCTCTGCAGCACCAGTTATGGATCCAACCGCTTTTTAAAAAGTCTTTTACACACGTTAAATTACAGCCACTGTAGAAAACGTCTTTATCTTCAGCTGTTTTCATCCTCAGCAGAGAGCAGTCAGCTTAGCTCTGAGAATCCCACATGTGCTGTCGCTGGTTGGGTTTGCTGGACAGCTGCATCTTTTAACAGAGGTTCCCAAACTTCTTCTGCAGGATCTGAACAAATATTCATTTGATGTTTTTTTCTTTTACGTGTGTAGTTCAGGTGAAAGATCAATTAGAATTTTTTGAATGTTGAAATTTAAAAGGGGGCAGGTTAAACAAAGATGTTGATCTAAAACAGTGGTTCTCAAACTTTCTCTATAGTGCTCCCTCTTTAGAGGAAAAACTGTTCCCCGGCTCCAGCTGCAAGGCTCTAACCCACAGACGAAGTCCTGCAACGGGCTGGTTACCTGGAAAAAAGTTGCTTGTGTGGCAGGTCACAGATGAGGATTCACTAAATAACTGTGTGGATATTTAAGTGTATCATGGGCTGGGGTTACCTTTCTTTGATCCTTTTTTTGAGCTGGATTTGTGATCTAGGAATGGAGAACATGGCTTAAACCACAGACTGTTAATGTTTTAATTTTGTGTGGTATCAATTGAAATAATTGGACCTAAAATAATAATCTGCTCACAGCTGGAGGTTTATTACATTCAGATTTCCAAATATGTGGTTGAGATGGGCCGGTTTAACAGCATTCATAGTCTCCTCTAGTCCAGGACTAATATGACTTTGTATTTAGCTGCAGGCTAATCAGACAAGCTAACCATGCAGCTCTATTTCAGGAAACCTTCCCTTTGTTTTAGAGGGGTTCTTTGGGGGTTCTGTGGTGTCCCAGTACATGTAAACACTTCTCCACTCTCTCAGGTGATGAAGATGATGGGTTTGAACAATGCAGTGCACTGGGTGGCGTGGTTCATCACCGGCTTTGTCCAGCTGTCCATCTCTGTCACTGCTCTCACAGCCATTTTGAAATACGGTCGGGTGTTGCTGCACAGCGACCCTGTGATCATCTGGCTCTTCTTAACCATCTATGCTGTGGCTACCATCATGTTCTGGTGGGTGCTCCTCATTCTGACAAAAACGCCACGCTTCCCTCACTTTTCCACATGTTAGCAGCTAACAGTAAAATCCTCCTGCACACATAATCGCTCACCAAACAAAGCTCACAGTAAGATTTTAGGTCACCAGCTTGTATTTGTTACACACTCTTTCAGGGGATTTCAGACAGTTTTCTCACAGTTGATTTAAAAGTGTAAGTGCATGAAGTCCTTGTAATGCTTCCATCTCTGTTTTCCAGTTTCTTGGTGTCAGTGATCTATTCCAAAGCTAAACTGGCCTCAGCTTGTGGAGGAATCATCTACTTTCTCAGCTATGTGCCCTACATGTACGTAGCCATTAGAGAGGAGGTGGCCCATGATAAGATCACTGCCTTTGAGAAGTGCATCGCTGTAAGTTCTTTTCTGTTTCATTCATCTGTGTTTGCGGTTATTTAGTAAATTCTGCCTTACTACATTTTTGTTCAGATAATTCAGGTGATAAAACCTTCTTGTTTGTCCCCCTCGTCCAGTCTCTCATGTCCACAACAGCCTTCGGCCTTGGTTCCAAGTACTTTGCGCTGTATGAGGTAGCAGGTGTGGGCATCCAGTGGCGGACCATCAGCCAGTCACCCGTAGAAGGTGATGACTTTAACCTGGGGCTCTCCATGATGATGCTCATCGTCGATGCTGGAGTGTACGGTGTGCTCACCTGGTATATTGAGGCTGTTCATCCAGGTGAAAAGTCACAGCTTGTTCAATCCAAACATCTTGTTCCCAGTTTCTAAGATTCATTATCATTCTGATTAAACAGAGGAGTGTTGTTTTTTTTTAGGGATGTATGGACTACCGCGCCCGTGGTACTTCCCTCTGCAGAGGTCCTACTGGTCAGGCAGTGGGCGGGTGGAGACTTGGGACTGGCCATGGTGTGGAGGAGGGGCTTCCAGGCTTAGTGTGATGGAAGAGGATCAGGCATGTGCCATGGACCAGCGGAGATCCGGTACAGAAACGTGCTCATTATCTGCCTCTTTACAAGATGTTCGTGATCTAACGATACAAGATTCAAGACGTTAAACATGTTGGACCAGGTTAAAGACAGGAATAAGCTGCTAGCTTACAACTATCCAACGTAGCTTTGAAAAAGGCTGTTAACACGGTAAAAGATTGGTCATTGATGATAATAAATAGATCCAGACCATTAAAATCAACAGAAAAATCCTGAGGTGATCAACACTTTCTACTTCTTCAAGAGGAACTATTTCCAGTTACTACAATTCAGGTATGACATAATGCTTAACTTTAAAACAGATTTCCCATATGTTAACATGAAACAGCATATGTCCAGCTGCCTATTTTAAAGATGGAGGCAGAAATTTTACACTCTGGGCAAATGAAACAAGAGCTGTCTCCATGGAGACGCAATGAAAGAAGAAGAGGGTATGCAGAGTGTCTGAGTAATTCAGTGGACTCATATTCATGTATTTTCATATCTGATCCACACCAATGAACTTTCCTTCCATAGAAAATAGATTTTCATCCGTCTTCTGTCCGTTCTGGATGGTTTGGAAGTGTGGTTGCTGGTAGTTTGATGTTGTGAATCTGTAGAGCAGATTGTAGAGGAAAAAACCCTTACATACATCTAAATGGTGACACTCATCATCGACGCTGGAGTGTACCGCATGCAATAAGGAAAACCTCCATCAGACCCACAACCAGGAGGTGCAGCCATCTGCCTGGACTGGTTGGGGGTGGAAAGGACAGGAAAGGGGGGTCAACCAGCAGCAGAACTGTAAGCAGTGATATCTGTTCAGAGCGAAGAGAAACACAAATGAATGACAACAACAACGTCAGATATTTCTACATGGAGAGTAAAGAGAGCAGAGAGGAGCCCAGTGCATCATGGGACGTCTCCCAGCAGCCTCAGCTTATAGCAGCAGGACTAAAGGATGGATCAGGGTCACCAACCCAGACCTTCTATAAGATTTATTAGGAAGGAAAGTTTGAAGATGATCTGAAAGGTAGAGAGGGGAAATGGGAGCTGGTTCCACAGAGAGGGGTCCGATTACTGAAGGTTCTGCCTCCCGTTCTACCTTTAGAACCTCTAGGAACCACCAGTACACCTGCAGTCTGAGAATGAAGCTCTGATGGGAAAATCTGTGACTCTACAATAATCAGGAATTACCGTCTGCCAACCTGGAAGTTACAAATCCAAAGACTCGTTTTTCTGCATCCCTCTGAGACAGGGTGGTCCTCATTTTGGGAATGTTACGTAGGTGGAAGAAGGCGGTCTTGAAAACCTGTTTTACGTGTAAATCAAAGGACAGATTCTGGTCCAGAATAATTCCAGTGTTGCTCTCTGTAGTACTGGAAACCAAGCTAATACCATCCAAAGTAATTTCACAGCTACACAGTTAGGGCTGCACATTATATAGAAACTTAACCTTCACTGTGAAATAAGCCTGTGTGATAAATGTATTGCAACACCTGCCTAAACTGTGATGAGCAACGTTAGCTAAAACATTGATTCTAACATTGGGACGAAAGCTATTAAGTTCAACACACGTTCATACAGGAGAGTTAAGCAACTAGAGCTCCCTATGAGAAAACATCAAAGCGGCAGCAAATTTTATGCATTGCAGTTCATATCGTCATTACAACTTTCAGCTGCGTTATCGCATGTTTTCAAAATTCAGTCATCCGGGTCTTTGTGTCTTTAAGACCTCTTTGTAATCTGACCAGCTGATGCTTCATCAGGCTTCATGGAGAAGTGTATTCATACCGGTCTGTGTAATGATATTACCTAAAAGAAGCCTGGACAACATGAAAAGTGTTAGTCCAGTGACAGAACCCTGAAAAAATCCATGACTTGTTCTGGTCCACACTCAGAAAATAAAGTACTTGACTATACTTTTAGGGCAACAAAGGATTGTTGCTGCCCCCCCTGCCCTGGACGGGTGGTCCAGAAAGTAAAATACTGACCACTGGCTGTGTAACCACTTCCTTTTAATGGTTTTATCCTTTTATCTTTTTATCTTTTTTATAGAGAAACTGCAAACACAGTTGCCCATCAGGAATGAATAAAGTTGTTTAAACTGAATTGTACCCTCAGAGAAACTGGTGTTGTTCCTGTGCTGTACCTCTGGTCACTGTCTTGTAACCTAATTTAAACAGTAATGTACTTTATGAGGTACAAACTGCAAGGGTTTTAAATAAGAGTCCACTGTACAGCACAACAACTTTACCTTCACCGCAGCATTAAGCCTTTGTTGCCCTAGCTGTGGTTTAGAAATGATAATGCTCATTCTGGAAGAAATAAAACACATCAGAGGCAGTGGACGGTGGTCTGTGTGGCATTAGATGGCTTCTTCTTTGTTCCTTTCACTGGTCGCTGTTCAGCACTGCCGACATGGTTTCTGGTTGGTACTGCTCTGGTTGCTACGTCGCTATGCATCCATAAGTTCTACGAAAACAGAGCAACCTGCATGTAAAGTATGCAGAAGATGGAAGAAAGGCTTCGTATCCGTCTGTAGTGTAGTGCATAAATCAGGTTAAATTAGATCCTTTCTGAGTGTGGTTGCTGTGTATTTTATTTCATATTGTCTCTTTGTGTAAATGCCAATTAAAAAGTAGTGAAGGTGACGGTGTCACACAATAATGGTAAAAAATCTTAAATTATTTTGCAGCAAAATGAACCAACACCAGTTATTAGTCTGTAATCATTAATGCAGCATCATATAATGTGCTGCAGCGGCTCCTGGACATCTAGCACATAACCAGCCCTCCTTATCAATGATTTTAGATTGATTTACTTCTCTAATTTAAAAAAAGAGAAATATTAACATGTAGAAAAATGTTTAGGAGTGATGGGAAAATATTTTAGTTTCTTAGGTTTATTTTCATGTTTAACCATATTTATGTACTCTACTGGTTTCTCTCTGTCTTCGTAACTCCAGAGGAACTGCGAGGCATCGAGGAGGAACCGAGCCACTTGCCTCTGGTGGTTTGTATCGACAAGCTAACAAAAGTGTACAAGAATGGCAGCAAACTGGCTCTCAATAAGCTGAGCCTAAACCTCCACGAAAACCAGGTGGTTTCCTTCCTGGGACACAACGGTGCTGGGAAGACCACAACCATGTAAGGAGAACATGAAAGATGCTGAAAGTCAACACAGTAAATAGTTTCCTTCCAAACCCCAACATTTCTGTTCATGTCATAAAGATGTGATAACTGTTGAGTTTTACTGTAAATATTAATCTGACAGTCACATGAGTCAGTCCTTTCCTGTCTGAGACGGTGGAAACAGCTTCCAGGGTAACGGTAACTGGGCTACTTTTATTTAAAGAATAATGCATTAGAGTATTAGTTACTGACAACAGCATTACAGTAGCGTGTTACTAGGAACACATTACTACCCAACACTGGTCATCATCACCACCATCACTGCACAGGGCATTACACCACCACCACCATGATCATTACATCATCACTGTCAACACCATCATCAAGGCAAGGCAAATTTATTTGTATAGCACATTTCATTTACAATTTACGATTAGATTCCTCTGATCCAGATAGAGACTTTCCAGGATTACCAAATCCAGAAGATAGTGCTCTGAATTTGACTAAATATAACAATAAAAGATATATGAAGAATAATATATAGCCTGTCGTGTTGTCATGACAACAGGCTCTCCCAGTTAGGATCCACCTTTTTCCTCTATCTGATTAGTCCTTGTCATGGCTGGACAAACGAATTGCAAATTAAAGCTGAATTTGTATATAAAATTACATGATACAATATATGATTGGGTGAGGATCAGGACCTACGGCGAGGCCTCTTTCCATTGTTACGGCCGTTGACTGTTGAACTGCCTGCCAGAGAACGTCAGGGCTGGCGTTATGTTTTTTAAGAGGCTTAAGAACTACCTTTTTTAGCTTGGCTTTTAACTAAATTTTATTTCATGTTATTTTATTTTCATTTTACTCAGCTATATGTATGTATTTATTTTATTTAATTTTTTATTCTTAGCTGTTCTTATTGTTTCTTAAGGTTATTTAATCTTTGTTTCATCTCCAGTGTTTTGCTCGTGGGGATCCTCTGTGCTGGGGTTTTACCTGCTCAGTCTGGGGGTTGTTGCTGCAGTGATCGCCCTTGTCTGGGTGGCTGGGGCCCGGCACTGCAGCCTTATGGCTGTGGTGATGTCCCGATCAGGGTGGCTGCCATGATGGTGGCTGCTGTAGGACATGGGTAGACTGTCTTCTGGTGTGGATGGATCCCCATGATATTGTTTCCTCACAACAGCATCAACCCGATGTTTGTCACTTTTAGTGTTTTATACTACTTTTAGTTCAGAGACAGAAACCAGGGAGTCATGTTTGTGTGTGTCACTGTGTGAAAGACTTTGAGTGTTTTTTTCTATGTATTGTTATGTGATCTCTTTTGATAAAGAGGCTAAAGGCTCGTTTTGTTTTTAATATGCATGAATTCGTTTTTCCATGTAAAGCACGTTGTGTTGCACCTGCATGAAAAGTGCTTCAGAAATAAAGTTTGCTTTACTTTGCTTGTGAAATTAACACTGGATCCACCTTTCTTCTACCTTTCTTCTGGGATCAGAATAATCCAGCTCTTTTGGAGCAAATGTATCCAAATCCTACCTAAAATTTTTTACACAAACTGAAGGTTCGATCCAGACAAAATCCAAGACTGGATTACGTAATCCAATCACAGAATAATTTCTTTTCTTTTGAACAACCTGTTTTCAAGGCTTGATCCAGTCCGCATAACTTTTATCCCGATTAAATCTTTTGTACAACCGGACCCAGATCCAGAATATTAACATGATCCCGGTCAAACAACGTCTGATTATAACATCTACCATAATGTCGTCTACTTTCTTTTTCTGCTGTAGTGCTAAATTTATCCCTATCTCCCAATAGTAAAGAATCCTTAAAAAAATCCTGTATCCAGACCATGATCTGGATCACTGTTCCTTATTTATTTCTGAAAATTGAATCAAAATCCGTCCATAACTTTGTAAGTTATGTTTAAAGGTTTGTTTTATGTTTGACGTTTTCTATTTCAAATACAAGCCCAAAGTAATCCCACATGCTAATCAAGTTTATTTTATTATTTATTTGTATTTATTTTACATTGTTTTATTATGTTTTTCAATTGATTTTATGACTTTTTAAATGTTTTCTGTATTACTGTTCAGCACGTTGGTCAGTACATACAGTTTTTAAAGTGCTGTATGAATAACGTTGGCTTGGCTCATGCTGCGTTGGCTTAGTGTCAAAATGACCCCGTCTAGTGGTTCTACGGGGTGTGGGAATGTTGGCGGTTCTGGTGTTGAAAAACTTCCTGAATCCAGGCGGTGATCCGGATCACCACCAAAATCTAATTAGTTGTTTCTCATTTCATTTCGGAGATTTCCTGAAAATCATCGAAATCTGTTAATAACTTGAGTTATTTTGCTAAAAAACAAACAAATAAACGTACGCTGCTGAAAACATATCGCCATCATCCCCATAACTACCACCATGACTTCCTAAGGACTGTTGTCTCCATGTCTGGTTAGCTGAGGACGTTCTGAATGACCATGAGCAGAACAAGCAGGTAGAACATGTGGGATTTATCATCAGCTGATTACTATCCGTCTATGACTGACCTCCATGTTTGAATACAGATTCTTTTGTACTTTCTTGGGTGGTGTTTTTATACAGTTAACTCATATTTTCTTTAAATGGATGCTGTTGATGATTTGGTGATACAAATCTTGCTCAAAAGGTCCAATTGTTTCTCCAATGTAAGTTTTATTAACCACCTACACTTGTTTCTTTCATAGGTCCATCCTGACAGGCTTGTTTCCACCTACGTCAGGCTCCGCCATCATTTATGGCCATGACATACGCACTGAGATGGAGCGGATTCGTCAGAACATGGGAATGTGTCCTCAGCATAACGTCCTGTTTGACAAGCTGAGTGTAGAGGAACACCTCTGGTTCTACTCCAGACTCAAAGGCATGGCTGAAGAAGACATACGCAAGGAGATGGGCAAGTGAGTTGTGCTCTGCTGCATTTAAAGTTTAGTTTATCCATGAAGCAGAGATGAGATGGAGGAATGAGCACTTCTCTTTGTGTGCAGAATGATTGTTGACCTGGAGTTATCGAACAAGCGTCATAGCCTGGTACAGACGTTGTCGGGGGGGATGAAGAGGAAACTGTCTGTGGCCATCGCCTTTGTTGGCGGTTCCAGAGCCGTGATTCTGGACGAGCCCACAGCAGGGGTAGACCCCTACGCCCGCAGGGCCATTTGGGACCTCATCCTCAAGTACAAACAGGGTGAGTAATCCTAGAAAACCAAGAGGACATCCTCGTACTTAAATCCATCTCTGGAGGTGTTTTCGATGTGCCTTTTTTTATGATGGAGACTGTGACGGATTGGTCTTTGTGAGCGGCCAGAAACAGTGAAACGATGACATCGAAATACAAAATCCTTTCATGTACTAAATATAAATTTGGACCAGGAACTCAGACCATCTGATTCTGGAGCAGTTCATCCTCCACCAGCAGCAACCACCACAATTTATCTCCCCTGCTGCTGATTGGGCTAAACCACTTCCTGGAGGTGTTTCCCAGGTTATAAAACAAACTCTACATTCTAAAATTACACTATACAAAATCTTAAAAATAGCCATAACCTACTTACTCACATTATTATATAAATACACAGTAAAGTAGACCCAAAGCCAAAGTAGGAATAATCTCCTCCTACCCCCGATCTCATGGCCTCTCCTGGAACCTTAAAAGAGTGCTCAGGCGCCTGGGGAAGCATTTGCCCGAACACCCTGGAGAGGACATGAGTCAGGTGATCCAACACACCATTTCACTACTAATTACCTTATACACTTTACACACACACATACACAATATTTCCCCATCAAAAGATGACTTTTTTTACAGGTATCTGATGTGTCATTATTTCATTGTTCAGTCAATCCAATAAAAATGACACCTTTTGCTGTCCACGTAACAAACTTCGTTACAGAGAGCTTCACAGCAACGACCTGGTGTGTTCCCGCTTGTAGTTAACATCATACCTTTACTCAAAGCTTCCTTTTCTTATTTATCTGCATTATATTGTTTGCCTTTTTTAACCACCGGAGCCTCATTACAGATTCTTTGGATCATAATTGTTTTACTGAATGTCATCAAACTGCTTAACCCTTAAAAATCTGCTGGATCTCAGGCACCCCAGAAGGCCATCACTTATATTCTCGACTGTTTCTCAGGAGTGGTGGTGTGTAACCCTGTGGGGTAGAACAAGCTGTCTTAACCATCCTGTGTGTGTGTGTCCGTCTCAGGCCGGACGATCCTGCTGTCCACACACCACATGGATGAAGCAGACCTTCTGGGAGATCGCATCGCCATCATCTCCCACGGGAAGCTGAAGTGCTGCGGCTCGCCGCTGTTTTTAAAGAGCACCTATGGAGACGGATACAAACTGACGCTGGTGAAAAAACAGCTGGAAGGCCAAGGTGATGTGGCTTCATTTATACTCCACGTTGTCCAGGTCTTAAGCTGAGTCCTTCAGGTTTCATTGATGTTACTGATTTTGAATCAAGAATCCAACAAAAGACGAACAAACTTTGTTTAACCTCAAAGTTTTTTCTATAACTTACTGGTCAAACACCAGAGGAGCTGACATATGTCAGCTTAATGAAACTTTCTTTCCTCCTCCAGGCCAGGGCAGCCAGCTGCAGTCTCCTTCGTCCGTTTCTCCGTCCTCATCTTTATCGCCTTGCTCAGAAGCTCGCGTCACCCAGTTTATTCAGCAGTTTGTGGCGTCCTGTCTGCTGGTGTCAGACTCCAACACCGAGCTGTCTTACATCCTGCCCTCTGAGGCCGTCAAGAAGGGCTGCTTTGAGAGGTTGTTCCAGGTACTCGGATCCACACAGAGACTCCATCGTGTATCTCTGCTGCCAGTCTGAAGTTTGGTGGAAATATCTCAAAATCGGATTCTACACAGTTAATTGTAAAATGAAGGGAAGGTGCTGCCACACCAGGATTTACACTAAACTTAAAACTTACTAAACTCTGGAATTAACCTGGTGGACTGACTGGCTAATATGATATTTTTGGCTTTATTACGGTACATGATTTATACCTTGAGGTACCTTTTTAAAAAACACTGTAAATGTTAAATTCAACATCATCATACATAAAAACAAACACTAGTAGGATTTAAGGAAACTCTCTTAAAAAGTAACAATCACAATAAAGTTAAATTTAGCAAACATTTTATTTTGAACCAGGGAGCTTCACTAAGCTAACAAAACCAGTGTTTCCCCCACCGTTGTATTAGGGGGACTACTGGAAACACACACCAAAAACCCTAAATTTTCTACAGCTCAAGAGCACATCTGAAGTAATTTAAGGTTCCCTTTCCTTTAGAACAGGATTATATTTGTCCTTTTTTAAACATGTTTAAACATGTTATTACATCATGTCATGCCTCTACAAGCTTCGAACACGCAGATACACCAGCAGAACGTAGCGCCGTACTTCAGTCATCACCTAGTCAGAAACGATCTCATGTCATTGACTCTCCTTTGGTGTTGATCTTTCAGGCCTTGGAGCAAAGCTTAGACAGCCTGGCTCTAACCAGCTTCGGAGTGATGGATACCACCTTGGAGGAGGTCTTCCTCAAAGTGTCTGAGGAGGACCAGTCTCTAGAGAACAGTGATGCTGGTGAGATTATTCTCCTCCATTGTTCGTCTCCAGTGTCTCCTCCAAGATTTTCCTGTGTGCACTGTCCAGGCTGTGATGATAATCCTCTCTCGGTCTCTGGGCAGACATGAAGGGTTCCCCGGGTGGAAGCTCAGTGGGGAAATCATCAGTGGGTTCAGGAGCCCAGGTGGGACCTCAAGCTGAGTCTGGGTACACGGTGCAGAAGCCGGAGGTGGAACTCAGCAACCTGGTTCTTTGCTCCAAGCTGAGCCAGAGCCAGTCCTCTCTGAAATCCTCCTCATCTGTGGGCTCAGTCAGGGGAGATGAAGGAGGTCTTTACGCAGACTTCTACGGAGACTACTGTCCTCTGTTTGATAACGACCAGGAGTCTGACTCGGCCAGCTTGAGAGGTGAGAGCACAGCCTGACTCAGGTTTTTCATTCAGAGGAAGGATCTTTTAGGTTAAACCAGTAAAACTAAATAGTTGGTAATGTGGTTCTATTTGAATTGGCCGGCATTCAGAAGATCTCCCATTTCATTATTTTACCTTTGTGTCTCTTTAACCCCCAGGGAATGCAGAGAACCCCCCACCCCCAGAGGCAGAAGCACTGGAGGGGCAGGGCAGCTTCAAGTTGGACGGATGGTGGCTGAAATTAAGTCAGTTTCATGGACTCATTGTGAAGAGGTTCCACTGTGCTAAGAGGAACACCAAAGGTCTTTTCTCCCAGATCCTCCTGCCTGCCTTCTTCGTCTGCGTTGCCATGACCGTCGCCTTATCAGTTCCCGAGATCGGTGAGCTGTTTGTGTTGAGTCTTTCTTCTTATTCAGCAGAGGTATATGTTGATGTTAGTGCTGGGTAACGATTTAAATCTTCAGTTGGGATTAATCACATGAAATGCTGCGATTAATCGCATGAAATGTTGCGATTAATCGCATTGTTTAGCACAAAAGAAGGCAGTAAAGTTTGTTTTTACAAACACTAAATCAGGGGTCTGCAACCTGCGGCTCCGGAGCTGCAAGTGGCCCTCTGGACCTTCCACAATAGCTCTAAATACATGGTATCAGATCATGATGATCATGATTACAAGCTGAATCATTATTCTTGTTTCAGTGAAACATGTTAAACATGGAGTGTATGATGGAATCTGCACAGGACAGAGAAAAGGACGGCAGAGTGTCATCAAACACCTTATGTCACCATAGTCATGCATTAAGTATTACTCTTGTTTTCTTGTTGTTTATGAATGAGACTAACTGGTGCATGATGATTCTTTTGGTCTTGTTTTACAGGAGATTTACCACCACTAATCTTGTCTCCATCTCAGTATCATAACTACACTCAACCGAGAGGCAACTTCATCCCTTACGCCAATGAAGACAGACCCCAGTACAGGTAGCATTACTTTTCATTTTATTTTTTTCCCAGTAAATGATATATGTCCTGTTTTTATCTATTTTCCAGCCGCACACCCAGGTTCTCTGGCTCTGTCCACTCTGGTCAGATTTTTATAATTCCAAAAAAATTAGATAAAACAATATATTTAAATAAATAAAGAAATAAAAAATTTGATTATCAAGAGGAGCCTTATACCCATAAAGCTCCTCTTGGCAAAGCAAACAACACAGCAGCCAGACCATCATTCTGCTGCCACCATGCTGGACAGAACAAGTTAAAAAGAAAAGCATCGACACCAGAAGCATGTTTATTATAAAACAACGTGCACCGTCTCACTGAGTCCTCCTCCTTCCAGAAGTAAACTGTCCCCAGACGCCAGTCCACAGAAGATTATCAACACACTCCGTCTGCCCTCGGGTGTGGGGGCCACATGTGTCCTCAAAACCCCCTACAACAGCACCCTGGACCAACTGGCACAAACCCTCAACCCCTATGCAAACAACTCTAAGACCCTGGCTGCTCAGTACTTTGACTCCATGTGTCTGGACTCCTTTACCCAAGGGGTCCCATTGTCCAACTTTGTTCCCCCTCCACCTTCACCAGCACCTTCAGATGATCCAGACCCCCATTTTGAGGATGGACTGTGGAACTTCACAGTTGCCCCCCCAACCTCAGCTCATGGTGAGTAGTTACCTTTGTTATTTTAAAGATGGAAAGTACAGCTGGACATGCTGTGACGTGTTCTGACATCTTTCAACAGGTCATGACACGTATGTCATGGTCCAACATATAACGATGCTAAGACACTCTGTGACGTGTATGTTGTCTACTGAATCATGTTATGACATGTTATTACATTTGGTTTGATGCGGTACGGTGTGTATGACATATGCTGACATGTTATTTTGTGTTTTGACTTCACATGTTCTGATTTGTTCTGCTGGTTTAACGGTATAACAGGTTGTCACATGTTATATGTTCTGACATGCTTTTGGAGTTCCAACATAAATCCATTCAAAACACGGACCAGACACTTTATTTCTCCAGCACATTTATCACCACAGCACAACAATAAAACACGTCAAATAAATACAATAAAAACCATATTAAAACATAAAATCACTAATAGAAGATAATATCTAAAAGTGGTAAGAGTACCTGTTACCATGAAGGACCAACTCGACTAGGGTTTAAAAGCCAAAGAGAAAAAGATGGAGATGGAGCACAGAGAGGGCACTTTCACCTCTGGAGATACATCTGGTTTGAGGTTTGAGGAACCTCCAGAAGACGTGAGGACGTCAGAGCTCTGACAGCCCACAGACAAGAAAGCAAGAAGAAGCAGAAGAAGAAAAAGTTCGGCTGAATGTGACTTGAGTGAAGAATCCTAAAAGAACCTATCAGCATCAGAAAGGAAGTGTGAAAATGTAAGAAGCAACAACAACAATCAATAAAAACGCTGTCGTTTGCAGACGAAGCAGAAAGGAGCTTTCGTTTACCAGGCTGCAAGATAGATAGATAGAGATAGATATATACTTTATTGATCCCGAGGGAAATTCAAGCATCCAGTAGCATATACATATTAAAGGTTAGTACTTGACATTAGGGGTTAGTACTTAAGCATAACTATTGACAGTGGTAGTCAAGCTAGGTGTTTACACTTGATAATGTGATTTAATGGATTATCCACAGTTGTCCTGTGACTAGTTAAATTAACAATTTGAATGTTTTTAATAGGGCTGCAGCTATTAATCATTTTAATAATCAATTAATCTGACACTGACTGACTAATAAAGAAAATAAAAGGAAAAACTTTTTCCATTTCTTTAGCAAACTGAACTGCAACAGAGCAGTAATTATACAAAAGTCAGTAACAGACACACATATTTATATGTTGAAATAAAGTTTATTGCATTGAATCCCATTCGCCGCTTCTTCACTACATTCTGAATAAATTGCAAAGAAGAATAAATGATTTCACCAATAATGACATTACCCAGTAACATTCAAGATTCAAGAGATTTATTTCTCATTATACACAGTACAGGACACAGGTACAACGAAATTGTTTCCAGTACAACCCGTCCACCCATAATATGATTACAAGATTAAATAAAACAAGATGTATGTTGTTTAATTCAAATAAATACAAAAAAAAATTTCTTCACTTTTTTTCTTCTCTAATAGAAAAAACTACAATGTGCCAAATGATCAAATACAACAAGAAATTTAAAACACTGTGGGCTCTTTAAGTGACTTGAGTAGAGAGCATTATTTTTACTTGTTCCTAAAATATTTATATTTTTTATTCTCTTTAAAGGGAGTCAACACCTCCTATATTTAACTTAAATTTTCCAAAAACATGACTTCTGTTTCTGACTGAAACTTTCAGCGTGATCCTGCTGTCATGCAACACAACTTATCAATGTTTTATACGTTTTATGTTTTATACTTTTGCATTTAAATGAATTTGGTAAGATACAGAAAGGCTGCACTTTAAATTCCCTTGTCCACGTTAAAAGTAAAACACTTTCTAACGGCCCTGTTATGCCTGACGTAGAAGACGGATATGTGGACGGACACGAGATCAGCAAAAGAAGCAAACCATAAAAAAAAAAACAGGGGCAACAGTTGTAGAGATAGCGGGGCACCAGATGGCTGGAGACCTTGGAGGAAGGCTGTGTGAGTGTGTTGGGAGTATTGGGCTGTTGCAACGACTTCCTCCACCAACCGGTGTCTAAAAGTGTCATCAGAGCGCGGAAGTGAGCTTTGGACTCAGCACTGCCCACTAGTGGAGACAACAACCAGGCAATGTTCAAGTTTCCTCCTCGCTATCGCTTCTCTCCTCGCTTTGCTGATTCGTTTACCGGCACTTAATACCGGAAGGTTATATAGACCAGAAGTGATGGAAAGTTTTGTTAAATGGAAAGTGACAAAGATGTTGTTTCTCGAATTTTAATGGATAAGTTTTTGGTAATTGATTAAATCGAATAACTCAGTTAAAAGTTTTAGCTCTACTTTGACAGCCCTGGTTATTTTAATTTAATTACGTGGTTTGATACGGACATTAATTCAAAATACTAAACAGACATCTGACATGGAAATAAATTTAGTACATGAAACAGACCCTCTCTTTCCATCTCTGTGGGGTTGGATCTGGATGCTGCTGAATGTTTCCATGAATTTAAATGGAGAATAATGTCGTCTCTATTGTGTTTTCTTAGAGCCCGTTACGTCTCCGCCAACCCTTCCTCTGTCCATCCACGAGCCTGTGCGGTGCATCTGCTCCATGCAGGGTACAGGCTTCTCCTGCCCCAGCGGTGTGGGAGGACATCCCCCGCTGATGAAGGTGGTCACAGGGGACATCCTGGTGGACATCACAGGCAGGAATGTATCTGAATATCTGCTCTTCACATCGGACAGACTGAGGCTGCACAGGTGGGAGAGAAAAAGCCTGAAAGGCAAATATGACATCGCTGCACATTTCTTATTTGTTTAACTTCTGCTGTTTACTGAGAGGAAAATTAACTCTGCTCCCAGACTGCTGCAAACCCTGTTTGACTCACAGTTTAGTTAAAAGATGAAACATAGTTATTTGTATTTCTTTATGGTAGTTACAGTGTCAAAGAGCAGATTTCAGGAAGGACCATATTTACATTATTTAATCAGCATTATAATTAATTTTAAGGTTACACACTGTTTCCTACTGGAACTTGTATTATTTACTGCGGAGAAAATAAAAATGTCCAATTTACTCCCAATATAATCCAATTCAGGTCATTCTCATTCAGGTTTAAGACCCTTCAGTTCCATATGAGGGCTTTTCTAAAGAGTCCAGCTGACTCCAGGAGTCAGTGTGAGTAATGATAGACTCCAGAGCCCAGCCTTATTTGTTCTTTAACATTCATTTTTTCATTTATTATTTATAGTGTCAGCCCAGGCAAAAAGAAAAGCCTTTTGTGGAAACTAGATACTAGGTGTACCCCATCTCATAAAAGGAGATGTGGTCTAATGAAGGAAGGTGAAATGACCCTGAAGGATTTAAGCAACACTTCCCGTCTTCCTTTAAACAAAAGAGTTTAGGAAAATATATTTGTTTGAATCTGGCTTTACAGACTTGACTACGCTTGAGTTTGGAAAGTTAGGAAGGAGGAAAAAGAATTAATCAAATGCCTCTAAAGAGTCAAAATTCTCATTTTAAGCTCGGCTGTCAGAGGAATACAGTGGCGTATTATCTTCTTCATCCTATACAGGAATCTGCACGAGATCTGAAAAAACGTGTATTTAAATATGTTTTCACAGCTCGACTCACTCTGAGGCACACTTATAAAAACAGTTCTGGTCGCATCATTTTCTGAGTATCTGTGTCCCTTACAGAGAGTCACAATATCATGAATAACAGATTTTTCCATCAACATCCTACCGTACAGAAGATGTTTGCACACACTAAGGAGCAGCAGTGCTAACATGTAGCATAGCTAAATGAGTGTGGTCGTATTGCTCTGGGGTCTCATTTATAACCGTTGCGTACGCACAAAATGGGGCCTGAAACTGGCGTACGCCTCTTTTCACGCAAAG
>JBAFTA010000013.1:31442579-31464441 GCA_036919975.1 Melanotaenia parkinsoni | reverse complement strand
CTAAAATGAAATTTCGGGTTTGCTTCGGGCTCGGGCCTGCAAATCACGTTAATTGGTCGGGCTCGGGTCGGGTCGGGTCGGGCTGGATTTTTTGGGCCCGATCTTACCTCTAGCCACCTGGGGCCTGTTGGTGAGGAAGTCACTGATCCAGTTACAGAGTGATGCTGACAGACCAGGTTGTGGAGCTTCAGGGCCAGCACATCCAAAAAAACGGTGTTACAGGCTGAGCTAAAGTCCAAAAACCCCATCCTAAGTGTCGGGATGCTGCAGGTGAGTCAGGGCCATGTGAAGCGCTATGGAGACAGCATCCTTTGTAGAACAGTTCTCCCTGTAGGCGAACTGCAGACTGTCCACTGGGTGCAACAAAGCAAACTACAGCTGGTGTGTGTAGGGGAAAATAGGAAATGTGGTGCACAAAAACTTTGAGATTTATGAAAGCGTGCACACACCCATGTCCCACACCTGTTTCCGATTATAAATCAGAATTTATTCTAAAATTGGCGCATGTGAGGGAGTGCCTTGCCCCGGTGGCTATAAAAGGCCTATAATAAATATTCATCATAGCATTTCCATGAGGGTAGGATTTTTTTCAGAATCTAAGACTGAGATCCTGACAGGTGATGGTGAAAAACATAAGAGTTTTATTTGGTGGGCTTGGCATGGTCATCACCAGGGTCAGAAAGGTAGAGGAGCGGCAGCAGGTGGCAGAAGCTGTCAACGCCGTGTCAGAGGGAAGACACGCCAGAGGCACCAGGTTGGGATGACTTCTTCTGAAAGATGTTTGTGAGACACCAAAACGTAGTGCGGTGTCTCGCAAACATTCATTGTTTCACAATAAATTTATATTTTAGTTTATTAATATCTCCTTTTTTTCCTGTAAATCCTGATTTTCTTTTTTTTGTCTTTTGAGCATGCACTCTTAGGGGGATTAATATAAATCGTCTCTTTATTCAGTTTTGCAAATAGCTTAATATATAATGTGATGTAAAAGATATTTGATTTTGCACAAATGTCTCACATTTTAATAACAAATTTTATTTGTATTGTACTTTATATTAAAGAGAAAGTGCCACAGAAAACAGGCATAAAAAGGGTCTATAAAATGTTTAGCAGCAGGCTTTATTTATGTATATATATATATATTTTTTTTAATACAGTCTTGAGGCAGCAACTGAAAAAACCCAATCACCCATGCTGCATAGCTTGGTTCTGGGAACTTGGAGGGTGTTTGTGGTTGCACAACGGAGGGTGCGTGAGGGGTGAGGAGTTCCTGTAGTTAAGGAGCGGCATGTTCATGAATGTACTAGTGGGCGAGGAGAGAGACCTTGTATTCTATCCTGAGTGGGACATGGAGCCAGTAAAGAGTTTTCAGGATGGGGGTTATATGGTCTTGCTTGCGCACCCTCATGAGGATCCTGACAGCGCTGTTGTGGACATATTGTAGTCTCTAAGTCCTCTTGCCAGGGATCTGAATAAAGGCTTCTTTTTGATGTTGATCCTCCTCAGGTTGGATGAACAGTACTTCTGCTGCCTGGAAGATTGAAGGGTGCAAAGAAGCTGTTCAAGGTGTCGGGCAGAGTGGGGTCGTGCTGACCTGCTGGTCTCTGCACTGGTCTTGATGTCTTTCCACATGTGTACATGTGTGTTGATGTCATTGAATTGCTCCTCAATGGGCTGCTTGAACCTGAGTTTTGCCAGCTGGATGCCCTTTTTCAGTTCTTTGCGGGCCCTGCTATAAAAGCCAGTTTGTCTCCTGTTCCGTCGGCTGCATCCCGGCTTTTAGCAGGGACTGAACTGTGAAGTCCACCCATGGCTTCTGATTGGGGGAAACTGTGATTGTCTTTGTGGGAAGGACAGTATCAGTAAGAAGGAAACATAGGACAGCACAGTATTCCCCCAGATCAGCGTACTGTTTGAACACTCCCCAGTCTGTGTGCTAAAAACAGTCCTGTAAGACTAAGGACGCCTCCTCAGTCCAAACCTGAATGGTTCTGGTGGGTCCAATATATTAAAATCTCATCGGAAAGTTTATAAATTTGCAGAATTTCGGGAGGACAGATTTCAATACTGCAAAATTAAAGTCCCCAGCCATGACTATAGCTGCCTTTTGGATTAGCGTTCATTTGCCCAGTGAACAGGCAGTACAGCTCCTCCAGCTAATCCTAAATTAGCATTAGCTTGCGGTGGTATGTAGGCGCTATGATCATGACCGAGCTCTCCAACCAGTTTAAATCTGCATTTCACTGCCAGATATCCAGGTTGGGGGAGCAGAAGGTTCCAATAATGTTTGTAGCCGTACACCACAAGTTGCAAATGTACAGCGCTAAACCTCTGCCTTTGATCCTACCCAAGACCTCAGGACCCACTGCCCTGGTTGTTTCAAAAGTTTCTTACTCCAGCACACTTGATTCAGATTAATTTTACTGCTCATCAAGTTCTTTGCTGGTCTGTTAACAAGCCGTTAATTTTATTTATGTGTGTAAAATTCAGAGCTCCACCGCTGCGTCTGGGATATTGTAGTTCAGCCAGTTCTCGGTGAAGATTGCCACACAGCTGTCAGTCTTTCCATTACTGGATTAAGGCTTCCGCATGCAAAACATGTGACCTGCATCAGAGCAGGTCACATGTTTTGCATGTTATTTCCCTTTGTAAATAAAACGGGCAATGCAAATTTCTATGCGTATACCATACACTAGACTGGAACATGGATCAGTTGTTTGATACAGTGATGCTCATTCAGACACCAACCAGTTTTATATCAACATATGCAAACCAGATGAAACATGAGGTATAGTTGGGTACAGAGCGCTGCTGTGTCAGAGAGGCCTGCAACCCCTAAAGCTGGAGGACTGATCTGACTTTGATCCATTACTTAGTCCTGGATTCAGACCTGGAACTATTTCACTTTTGAGATCCACAGCAGAAAAAACACTGTTACTGAGGAAAGAAGTCAGATTGATGTTTTAGTTTTTTTGGGTTAATGGTAGACGATGTGGTGATTATTTCATTTATTTACCTGGAATCATTTGATCTATTTATACTTTTGAGGTGCCTGTAGGATGTAGCCCTGGAAAAACCTCTACAGATGTCTGGTGTTGTGGTTGTTATGGTACTCGGATTTGGAGATAACTGTACTAATGCCACAAATTAAATTTTGAACTGTTAGAAATTTTCTCTACCACCTAACAGCTGGAAGCAACTGAAGATTTTAACTGTCTTTAAAATGAACTAAGAGCCATTCAGAGGAGACTACACATCAGATGTTGCTGCTGTTGTTTTTTCTACAGATCAACTGAGCTCCTCTTAAACAGCGTCAGTAAGTCAGTTTCTTCTATCTTTCATTTGTTGATTGACAAATACGCCATCTCCATGGAAACGTGTTAATGCTGCACATCAACAGATTTAAAGACTGTATGTAAATGGATAAATAACTCTGTCTTTAAGCGTTTTATATGCTAAATATTAAACAACAAAGTTGCATCCGATATTTTGTAATAATTTGCTGCAAACAGATTTGATTGTCAGATGATCCATGAAGGTCGTTAAATTAAATTGGCTATGAATTAATTAATGACATTAACACGTCATTAACAAACAGAAAACACCCCTTCTGATAGCTTCTCTAGAACATTTCTCAGAAAAAAACAAAATTTAATAATCCATACAGCCCGACGCTTTGTCTAGTTCACTGACTAAATCCAAATATATTATTCTGCTCGTTTTTTTTCTCCTAAAATCCCATTTTTCTAAAAAGTTCAGTTACAGCTAACATGACGGTGATGAAGATGGTGCTGTATCATTCATGACAGCCACATTCTGGACTCAGAGGAACACGGTGTGGTCCATGTTACAGGACGATCTTTTCCTACTAACAGCTGCTGCACTCTGGTTTCTCCTCACCAGGTTTTTATATGAGCAGGTTTTAAGCATTAAAACCCATAAAACATAAACTCTCCAGGTTTATGGGTCTGACTTGTAGAGATTCTCAGACTGAAGCTGGATCATCAGACAAGTTCAAACCACATATACAAATCATTCATATAATCCACTGAATCTGTTTTTAATCCGTTTTTCCTTCAGAATTCTGATGGAGACATGATGAACTGAAGACCAATACCAGAAGACTTCTTTCTCTGATAAAGTAAGGATTCCTGGTCCTCTGCCCAGCCCTGGGTTCCCAGTCCTATTCTCGCCTGTGACTTCCTGGTCCCCTCCTCACAGCCTCCACCCTCCAGTCATGAATCCCTACAGAAGTACAGACCTCAATTCTTCTCCATCTTCATCTACCTCATCATCTCCTCCGGTCATCCAGACCGGTCACAGCTCTGCAACAGCTCCCCCTCTCCCCGAGGCCTCATCAGACCAACCTGTCCAATCACCAAGCTCCGACTTGTCCCTTCCAGCCTACAGTCCCAGATCCATACCTGAGTCCTTCTCAGTGTCTCCTTCCTCACAGAACCCATACCCTCCCTTTGCCACCCTGTCCCAGCAGGTGCCTGTAACTGCAGTGTCCCGGGACCTCCGTCCATCTTTCCAGTCTCAGTGTTCTGAGGAATCCTGCCCGGAACTGGAGTGTGCCATCTGCTTCAGCCAGTTTAACAATATCTTCCGCTGCCCTAAGATGCTCCACTGCAAGCACACCTTCTGCCTCGAGTGCCTGGCGCGCATCAACGTCAAGTCGGCCGAGCCCAGTGCCATCCAGTGCCCGCTGTGCCGTGGCCTCACGCCGCTGCCCACCCTTGGTCTGCCCAAACTCACCACAGACCAGGATGTGCTGTCCTTCCTGCCAGCCGCTATGCAGAGGGTCTACAGCATCCGCTTCATCCGAGACAAGGGGAAGCTGCAGGTCAAAAGGTGAGTCAACAAGCCTTTCAGGTTTCCACAACCCTCAGCTGTCCTCAGGAAGGTGGAGATGTGTCCAGGAGGACAGCTGAAGGTTGGACTGCTTTATCATCTACATAAACTTTTTATTCTATGCCGGGAAGTTAAAGACGATCACTTGGATGAGATCTGTTTAATGTAAAGGAAGTTTTCCCAAGTTTTTCCCAACACAGATGTTATCTACAAATGCGGTTTAAGTGGACCAAATACAGGAGACAGACTACAAATCGGCCTGCATTGTGAATTCAGTGTTGTTGGTAAACGAACCTAAACACGGACGTCTAGGACGATATGCGGCCCTAGGTGGGAGAAATGGCTCGCGGTGGGATGTGGAAGAACTTTGTAAAAGATCTGATAGAAATCTGATCAACCCAAGACCGCTAGGATGCGATGCAGGTCCATGTTTTACTCTGATGAAAACAGAAGGTTTCCTGCGTTAACCAATAGATGAACCAGTTTTTCTTTGTTGTCTCGCCTTCAGTAATTCTTAGTGAGGAGTGGAATACTTTATTTAAAAGGGACGATTCTTTTGAGTAATGCAGCATGAACGCAAACTCAGTCCAGAACAAAGTTGCCCCCCTGCAACTGAAGAAAGTCCTCAATTGTACCGAGTCTAGCGGGCTATCCTGGTTTGAATGCACCCCACAGGAGTGCAGTAACAATAAAATCAATCTAAGAGTGGATGTGCAGAAGACTCTTGTGTGTAACTCGTATCACATCTAACTCTGAATAAAAGTTGTTTCCTGGTGGTGTTTAGGAGTTTTTCTGAAGACAGATACTTGTCCTGCACTCTGGGATGCATGGAATCTGACCAGAGCAGATTGGGATATCAGAGGAGTTTAATGGGTAAAATTGTTGTGTTTAAGGTCCACTGATGGTTCTCAGCGTAGGGGTCGCCGGTCGCCGACATCTCTGCGCTCCATCAACCACTCTCTAGACGTGGGGCTTCCCAGTCCCAACTTGGAGGACTCCAGCCAGATGAGCGGCATGGGCAGAACTCTGTTTCGACTGACGGGCAGGCCCGCATGCCGAGCCTTCCTCCTGATGTCTGTGGTGATGATGATGTTGCTGCTGTTGACCCTCATTGTCTTCCTCCTCTTCGTTAAATGAAACAGCTGAGTGACATCACATCTCGTCGTCCTACAGTGAGAACTGCCGTCATGTCTGAACTGACTTCTCCAGTTTTAATAAAGTTTTTACTGCTGTGGTTAAAACAACAATTCGAAGATGATGAAATTCTGAGCTGAACAGCTGCTCTGAAAGTCATTTCAAGATCATTTTTTCTACTGAAGCCAGTCATTTTATTCTCATCCAACCAGTGCTGCCTTTAGCTGATACCAGATTGTTGTCCAGTTTAAACTGGTTCTGGCAGCTTTCAGCCCTTTAAAGAGTGAATGTTTGCTTCCGCCTGGTGAAACTAAAACTCTGCTCTAAACATTGACAGGAATAAATTAAATGAGCTGAGCTCACACAGACTACAGTGGAACGATGATCTCTTCCTAACTTTGGTAAAAACCGGTTCTAACTGGACCTTCAGAGGGGTTTGTTTCAGATGGCTTCAGATGTTTTTCTCTTCAATAATCACCAACAGGAACTTAAAAGTTTGAGGGCTGACTTCAAGCTGACCAGAACATTTCTGTTGACGTGGACACAAATGTCTAAACATGTCTGCACCCTTTCACCCTCAAAGCTGTTTTGGTTTGTTTGGTCAGAATAAGGGCCTGTCTTGGTGCCCTGACCACTGTCCTGGTATCCCCCTCTGGAAGGGTAGGCAGGGAGTCTTTTAATCAGTTAAACGAGATCATGTTTGAACAAACCGGTCCTGAATGAATATTTGGACTCAACTGGAAAAATGGCAGCAACGCACACATCCAATTTTAAAAAGTTTGAATGTCTGATGGTCTGAAACAGTTTGAGGCTATTTTCATTTTAAGCTCTGACTTGTTTTATTGTAAAATGTAAAATTATTTTTATATATTTAACCATTTTAGCAAAGCTTGCATTGTTACAGTTTTCTGGTGAACTTAAATAAATTTTATTTTGAAACAGCTGATTATTATTGCACAGTTTCATCCATATGATGGTGAACGGGTCATTTTCTGTCCCAATGTTTCGTCTTCATCAGTGATGTTTGGGTTAGACCAAATGATCCGCGTAACCAACAGAGACGGACGAAACTGTCCATCCATCTGCGTAACCTTCGTATCCGTCTTTTGCGTCGAGCAATAATGAGCCTTAAGACAGAAAATAAATAAATAGACGGAGCAATGGGGCAAAGGAATGTCTCGACAAAATCCAGTCATAGTTCAAAACTGACCCATACGAGCATGAGGAGTGGTCCCAAAAATCTAGTTTGTGTGCACACTGATGAGGCTCCTGGAACCTGAGAGCCTTGGTTCTGTTCTACATATAAGCCAACTGTAAATGTTCTGGTCACATTTGTAACTTAGTTCCACCGTCCAGCAATCCCAGTCCTCTTCAAAAGGTTTTTATTGTTTGTACAGTCTGAAAGAACTGCAATTCTAATCATTTAAGGGAAATAATAATCCATGCATTTAAGTACTGTTTTATGTATACCTACAATTACTGTCTTTGTGTTTACTTCGTAAATGTGCATTATATTGGACTCCAGCCATTAGAGGCTGACTAGTGATTTGACTGGCTTTTTGTAAATTCTGATTTGAGTTCATGCAAAGTTTTAATATTATAGCGCTAATATTGTTTCTTTTTATTGGGGAAAAAAAAACATTTTAAACTTAAAATATTATTAAGAATAGTTTAATAAATCACTTGTTTACTTTCCCCAACAATTTTATGTTGCACAAAATATTACATAGAATTTCAAAACATCACATCAATGCAAATTTGTTGCACAATAAATGAGTTCAGTGGTAACTGGTACAGTAAATCCTTAAAACCGGATTGTCATGGGGAAATCCAGCGCAGCCACACCAGCAACATCAAAGTCGTCTTCATCAGAAAGATGCGAAGAAACTCACCTGGAGTGAGTTTTTTTTTTTTAAATTTATTTACAATATCTGATTTCTTTTTCTTCCACTGTTGTGAGACATATGGAGTTTAGATTTAGTATTTTTGGGGACCCTTCCTTTGGGGGTACAAATCTAATCGATCCGGCCCAAACCAGTGGAGCTTGACACATTGAAATCCGCTCTCTGGTTTTAAAAAAAAAAGTTACTTCCCAGGCGACCTGGCATTAAAAAAAAGCAGGAATCTGTTTAGAATAACAGATTTTCTTTTAAATTGATTAACTCCATATAAAATGGTGTTACGAAGCACCACCAAGAAGAAAGAACAAACTGGTGGATGACTGCCATTCTCCTCTTTCTGAGTCGTCTTTTGGAAAACTAAGCAATACCATCACAAATCACAGGGGCAGTGCTGAGCAGAATCGGCCAGTGAAAGAAATAATCCAGAGAAGAAGAGGAACAAGAAGGAAAAAAAGAACGACGACAGCAAATGTGGAAATTTTTCAAGCTTTTGAAGAAAGGCCATGCGAATGTTGGCCGGTTGGAAACAACCTTATAGCAGCACAATTCTGCCGCCAACCGGTGTCTGAAACTGACGTCAGATCACTCTGAACACAGCACTGCCCGCTAGTGGAGGAATTGATCTAAGAACCATGGCAACGTAAAAGACGCATGGAAGTATGAGGACGGGCATCTCTGTTTACATACTTAAGGGAGCATAAATGGGCTTTTAGACTGCTGGGGGACATCTTACGATGTAATGAGAACTTCCTTTTCATCTCACTGTACTTCATCTTTTGTGTATAAACATATGACAGTATTTGCATAGTTAACATATTTCTGCCTGTTGATCTCTCTTTCCTGTCCTCTACAACCCAACCGGTCGAGGCCGCATTTGCATTCTTGTTCTTTCAGTCATTACGCAGCTCGTGACCATAAGGTAACCTTTTAGCTCAGCTCTTTTTTCACCATGACAGACTGCCGCAGCGCCTGCATCACAGCCGACACTCCACCAATCCGCCTTTCAGTTTCCCGGGAGATTGATCTCCAGTAAACTAATTGCAAAGATTTATTGATATTTGCAACCAAAGAGGTTTCTACACTTTATATTAAACCTATTTGGGAGAAAATAATAATCTATGAAGAGGAGGCACTTCAAACTCAGGTCATTGGAAGGAATTTATGTGGAAAAATATGATCTGATTTTTCATTATTCCCAATTTAAAACAAACTGAAACGGGCCTACCAAGTCATTGAACTGTTGAAGAAAATATGGGGACCCCTTAGTGGACCATTTCCACATTTTTTGGGGGATTGACCAAGAATTCTGCTTTGTTGTATTGAAATGACTAAATGATTAAAACAATAATGGGGGATGAGATTAAACATGATTTCTGTGAATGTATCTTGGAAACAAACCAAACCAAGGTTATGGTTGGCTGTGGAAACGCAACAAGATTACAGTTGACAAAAATTTGTCAATTCTAGAGACAAATACCTGATCAATATAATGCGAAGAACCCCCAAGATAGAAGGAATGGATTGAACTTGTTAAGGAGATATAGAACATGTAAAACATAGTTTTCTTATTAAACCTTTATTTGATATCAGAGGAGTTTAATGGGTAAAATTGTTGTGTTTAAGGTCCACTGATGGTTCTCAGCGTAGGGGTCGCCGGTCGCCGACATCTCTGCGCTCCATCAACCACTCTCTAGACGTGGGGCTTCCCAGTCCCAACTTGGAGGACTCCAGCCAGATGAGCGGCATGGGCAGAACTCTGTTTCGACTGACGGGCAGGCCCGCATGCCGAGCCTTCCTCCTGATGTCTGTGGTGATGATGATGTTGCTGCTGTTGACCCTCATTGTCTTCCTCCTCTTCGTTAAATGAAACAGCTGAGTGACATCACATCTCGTCGTCCTACAGTGAGAACTGCCGTCATGTCTGAACTGACTTCTCCAGTTTTAATAAAGTTTTTACTGCTGTGGTTAAAACAACAATTCGAAGATGATGAAATTCTGAGCTGAACAGCTGCTCTGAAAGTCATTTCAAGATCATTTTTTCTACTGAAGCCAGTCATTTTATTCTCATCCAACCAGTGCTGCCTTTAGCTGATACCAGATTGTTGTCCAGTTTAAACTGGTTCTGGCAGCTTTCAGCCCTTTAAAGAGTGAATGTTTGCTTCCGCCTGGTGAAACTAAAACTCTGCTCTAAACATTGACAGGAATAAATTAAATGAGCTGAGCTCACACAGACTACAGTGGAACGATGATCTCTTCCTAACTTTGGTAAAAACCGGTTCTAACTGGACCTTCAGAGGGGTTTGTTTCAGATGGCTTCAGATGTTTTTCTCTTCAATAATCACCAACAGGAACTTAAAAGTTTGAGGGCTGACTTCAAGCTGACCAGAACATTTCTGTTGACGTGGACACAAATGTCTAAACATGTCTGCACCCTTTCACCCTCAAAGCTGTTTTGGTTTGTTTGGTCAGAATAAGGGCCTGTCTTGGTGCCCTGACCACTGTCCTGGTATCCCCCTCTGGAAGGGTAGGCAGGGAGTCTTTTAATCAGTTAAACGAGATCATGTTTGAACAAACCGGTCCTGAATGAATATTTGGACTCAACTGGAAAAATGGCAGCAACGCACACATCCAATTTTAAAAAGTTTGAATGTCTGATGGTCTGAAACAGTTTGAGGCTATTTTCATTTTAAGCTCTGACTTGTTTTATTGTAAAATGTAAAATTATTTTTATATATTTAACCATTTTAGCAAAGCTTGCATTGTTACAGTTTTCTGGTGAACTTAAATAAATTTTATTTTGAAACAGCTGATTATTATTGCACAGTTTCATCCATATGATGGTGAACGGGTCATTTTCTGTCCCAATGTTTCGTCTTCATCAGTGATGTTTGGGTTAGACCAAATGATCCGCGTAACCAACAGAGACGGACGAAACTGTCCATCCATCTGCGTAACCTTCGTATCCGTCTTTTGCGTCGAGCAATAATGAGCCTTAAGACAGAAAATAAATAAATAGACGGAGCAATGGGGCAAAGGAATGTCTCGACAAAATCCAGTCATAGTTCAAAACTGACCCATACGAGCATGAGGAGTGGTCCCAAAAATCTAGTTTGTGTGCACACTGATGAGGCTCCTGGAACCTGAGAGCCTTGGTTCTGTTCTACATATAAGCCAACTGTAAATGTTCTGGTCACATTTGTAACTTAGTTCCACCGTCCAGCAATCCCAGTCCTCTTCAAAAGGTTTTTATTGTTTGTACAGTCTGAAAGAACTGCAATTCTAATCATTTAAGGGAAATAATAATCCATGCATTTAAGTACTGTTTTATGTATACCTACAATTACTGTCTTTGTGTTTACTTCGTAAATGTGCATTATATTGGACTCCAGCCATTAGAGGCTGACTAGTGATTTGACTGGCTTTTTGTAAATTCTGATTTGAGTTCATGCAAAGTTTTAATATTATAGCGCTAATATTGTTTCTTTTTATTGGGGAAAAAAAAACATTTTAAACTTAAAATATTATTAAGAATAGTTTAATAAATCACTTGTTTACTTTCCCCAACAATTTTATGTTGCACAAAATATTACATAGAATTTCAAAACATCACATCAATGCAAATTTGTTGCACAATAAATGAGTTCAGTGGTAACTGGTACAGTAAATCCTTAAAACCGGATTGTCATGGGGAAATCCAGCGCAGCCACACCAGCAACATCAAAGTCGTCTTCATCAGAAAGATGCGAAGAAACTCACCTGGAGTGAGTTTTTTTTTTTTAAATTTATTTACAATATCTGATTTCTTTTTCTTCCACTGTTGTGAGACATATGGAGTTTAGATTTAGTATTTTTGGGGACCCTTCCTTTGGGGGTACAAATCTAATCGATCCGGCCCAAACCAGTGGAGCTTGACACATTGAAATCCGCTCTCTGGTTTTAAAAAAAAAAGTTACTTCCCAGGCGACCTGGCATTAAAAAAAAGCAGGAATCTGTTTAGAATAACAGATTTTCTTTTAAATTGATTAACTCCATATAAAATGGTGTTACGAAGCACCACCAAGAAGAAAGAACAAACTGGTGGATGACTGCCATTCTCCTCTTTCTGAGTCGTCTTTTGGTTATACCTTTTTCACAGAGCTTAGCTATCTGTCTGGCTGTGGAAACACAACGAGATTACAGTTTACAAAAATTTGTCAATTCTAGAGACAAATACCTGATCAATATAATTCTGGCAGCCGTTAAAGAAGCTATAACCAAGTGGCTAAACGAAGAACCCCCAAGACAGAAGGAATGGATTGGACTTGTTAAGGAGATATAGAACATGTAAAACATAGTTTTCTTATTAAACCTTTATTTGGACAAATTTACAAATTGGCTAAAATGGACACGCCTGGAAGATGAGACATCCCAATAATACAGCGGTATATCTGTATACTTATGTTTATTATCAAAATTTATAAATATCCACACCAGGAAAGTGTGCACGTGTCATGTAGGTGCATCAGTCGAGGTACTGAAGTGTGCAATAAAGATCTGTACATATGTATGTATTTGTAGACTTGAGGGTAGATGTATGTTCTCATGTCTAAAGTATGAAACTCCTTAATGGATGGACAGTGGCCAGCTCTTGTAAACCGATACAGGTGCCCAGTGCAGACTCTTACATCAAAGCTATCTTAATGCTTGCCAGGAGCTATCGGATGAATCATGTACATGGACATGACCTGAGAATATATCTGAATGGTCAGACATGGACTGAAACAGGACAATATCTAGGCTAAGTTGACCCTCTTAAGTCATGATGGGACAAGTTGTGACTCACTTTATTTTTGTACTTTTGGTGTTTGACACGTCTCTTTTTACGTTCTTTTGTCATTGCATTTTTTTTGTTTTGTCTGTTAAGAAATGTAAAATCTATTAAAAATAAAGTAATTATTTTAAAAATCATTGTTTTGATTGAACTTTATTAAATGAATTGAGTCTGGGTGTGATTTTAATTCAAGCAGGTGGGACAGTGCAGTGGTGAAAAGTAGCAAAAACATGTTTGAGCAAAGTTTTTGAGACGGGGATCCGTGCTTTCATCACAACACAACTCGACTGCTGTAACTCGCCGTACGCTGGCTTTTCTCAGTCGTGCTCCAGCTGCTGCACAGTGTCCACAACACAGAGGTCATTTCTCCTGTTTGAACGCCACTGCACTGGTTCTTTACAGGGTTCATTTCAAAATTCTGTTGTTTTGAAGACATTGGTGTTTGAAGACATCGGTGTTTGAAGACATCGGTGTTTGAAGACATCGGTGTTTGAAGACATCGGTGTTTGAAGACATTGGTGAGGCCCCGCCATACTTCTCTGAGCGGCTGCATGTCCACTGGTCGCTCAGGTCAGCTGACCAGCTGCTCTCGACTGTGCCGAGGATGGTACCCAGTGGCAGCTGTCCATTTTTCTTTTTTTTTTTAATTCTCTACCCATTTCTTCTCTTTGGCCTTTGAGAGTTGATTTTATTCCATTATTGCTTTTGTTCTTTTTATATATTTTTTTTATCTTGTTTTTATTTTTGTGTTCATATTTTACTGTTTTATGTTCATGAATCTATTTAATGTTTATTAAATG
Source organism: Melanotaenia parkinsoni (assembly GCA_036919975.1). Lineage (NCBI taxonomy): Eukaryota > Metazoa > Chordata > Actinopteri > Atheriniformes > Melanotaeniidae > Melanotaenia > Melanotaenia parkinsoni. Next base: position 31,450,942 of record JBAFTA010000013.1, on the reverse strand, counting down.
TTTTACATATTCTTACTGTTCAACACTTGGATCAGTAGCTACTGTTTTTTTAAAGTGCTTTATAAATAAAGTTGGCTTGGCATTATTTAATTCTCTTGTTGAGCAGGTGATGTTGAATATCAAGCAGAAGTCCCTGTGATCCAAGATGTCTCCTTAGCTAAGCTACATGGCATATCCCCTTTTCCATCCAAGTTTTCAAACAACCTTCTGTAAAGAAAATATCTGTTATTCCACAGTGGAGCATTGTGAGGAGTAAATTTATGTCAAATCAGGTTCTAATTCTACCTACGGGTGAAAATCCCTTTTAATGGGAGTTTCGTTATATTGCACCATCGAGTGGTTGAAGAGTTCAGTCAGTAATAAAAATGAGTCTTTGTAACACTGTTAACAGAATAAAAAGTGATGGCGTTCAGACTTCCACCTTCCAAGCTTTTAACAATGTTCATTTTTTGAATGAGTCTCACCCTTTATTCCCATATGAAATTAAAGTTAATGGTGTTTTTTTTACCTGGTTTCTTTGGAGTGCTCAAGGAAAAGGCTTGATAGACTCCGTTTTAGAAGGTAAGAATCCAATTAAAGTTAAATCTCTGCAGCCAAATTTATTTTTTTGTCCATGTTTCTTAAATGTTTGCTCTTTCCATAACATTTCAACACTGTTTAATGAAGGGAAAAATACACAGATTATAGAACCTTTTCACAAGAAGTCATGAAAATATATAAAGACACAGAAGGTGTCTGTCTCCTGAACCCAAACTGAATCTGGTTCCTATTCTACTTTTAGAACCTAGGAACCAAAAGTAAACCTGCAGGCTGAGTGCTATGAGCTGTCTTGGGGGAAAATGGAACTCGAGATTTGGGGGACTTAATGGAGCTGAGAGCTTTATATGTAAAGAGAAGAATTTTAATTTCTAATCCTGGGTTTAACAAGAAGCTGATGAAGAGGAGATAAACCTGGAGAAATATAATCTCTCCTGATCATTTTCATCAGAACTTTGCTGCAGTGTTTTGGATGAGATGGAGATTCTTCAGAGCATATTTGGGGAAAAAACATCCATTAATTTTCTATTCCGCTTATTTCAATTCAGGGTTGCGGGAAGGCTGCAGCCTGTCCCAGCGAATGGCAGGCGAGCGGCGGGTACACCTGGACAGGTCACCAGTCCATCGCTGAGCCAACACAGAGACAAACGACCATTCACGCTGAAAGCGAGGGAGAATTTAGACGGAACAATCAGGGACAAAATATTTTAAACTTAGGGAATCATGTAGGTGAAAGGGTCCTAAAAACTTGTTTTATGTCCATCAAATTAGATCCTGGTCCAAAAAAACTTGATGCAGGCCTTGAAACAAAGAAGTGGCTTTACTGAGAAGTAAAAGGTCTAACACTCAACTTTATCCTGGTTTGGACTGTGGGCTGTCAAACTGATATTTTTGAAGATAAAGTTCGAGACAAATGAAGAAATTGACGGACGGAGGAAAGTTGTGGCTGAAAAGCTGGTCAGAACGTGGAGATTGGACTGAGGCTAAAACTGGAGCTCAGAGGAACAGCATGGCAGTGATGGGAGGTCTGGGTCTTTTCCATTTCTTTTAGCTTGATGCCTTTAGAACTTTGTATTTCAGCTGAATTTAGCAACTATGAATGATTCCTGTGTTGATAAGACTTTCTTATTTAGTCTTTTCATTAAAAAAAACTTAATAATTTTTCTGAAATAAAAACTTACTGTTAGTTAATATTTTAATCAAACCTGGTTGAAACAACTGAACACAGAAAAACAGAAAAACATCATTAGTTTTTGTTTATTTCTTCACTTTTTACTAAACATTTAACCCTATAGAGCCATCGTGATACGTACAGTTTCTCAGGCATTTTTGCATCAATTTATGGTTAAAAACTCCAAAAATCCTATTGAACACAATCTGATGGTTGTCTTATCCCTAATAGATACCAGGAAGCAGTCGATTACACTATAATATTGACATAACACATAATTAATGGTAAATATTCCCAAAAAAAGTAATTTTTTTTTGTTACATTTTGTTATTTTTTTGATTCACTGAATAACACACCACAGATGAGAGGTATGAGTGGCTTCCTATCCAGTCATTAGAGCACTATACCACAACAGAAGGAAGTAAAGTTAAATTGTCTCTGATACTAAAAGTAATGTTCATGCAATTTATTAAATTACTAATACTAATACTAATGCTATTCTTGTCATTCAAGAAACATCAGGAACCTTATACAAAAGAAAAAACATGGCCTGACAGAGCGTTTGACAGAGATTTTTCTGAGCTCCTGCTTAGGTCCTGTCCCTCCAACAGGTCCGTCTGGTGGGGGCTGGTTTGGTTTGATAAACCCTGATCTACGTTGCATTTCCACAGCCAACCGTACGGTTACCTGGGAGGCGGGATAAAAGCCAGACAGAGATACACAATAGCATAATGTCATATGCCTTCCTTGAATTATAACAAAGAACGAGGCAGAAACTAAACTAAAACCCTGCCCTTCCTGCACGGATTCTCAGCAGAGCTGGGAGACGACTCTTCTCTTTTGCTACAAAGAATCGGCTCTCGGAGATGGTTTGTTTGTGAACGACACATCACTAGTACCAGCGAAGCTTGTGGTTTATATGTGACAAAGGAATTACGACATGGTTCTGATCCGTCTTCCGTCCATCAGCTGACCAAATACAAGACCATGACGTGGTCGCTTATGTGGAACTTTTAACCTGAACAGGAAGAAAAATGTTCAACACGCTCAACTGAAATTGGACTTTATTTTGAAATCTAACATTACAGGAAGTTGAAAATATCATGATCAGCAGTTTCACACCTCAGTTTTAAAAAAACAAACAAAAAATCAGTAAACAGCTGATCAATAGCTTACCAATACATGAGAAAAGTTTCACATTTCACACAATCAATTACATGATCGTTAATCAACAAGCAGGAAATGGGTGGAGCCTACACAGGCTGGTTCCTCTGAAGGCGTGGCTAACACCAACAGGTTTACAGGGGGCAGGGCTAATCTTTTGCAGTTACAGTTTATATTTACACGCATTTATTTAAGGTGACCACGCTCACAATGATGTCACAGTTTAATTACATCACTGCGGTGAGGGAGCAGACGTCACTTTAAACTCATTTAAAAAGATTCAAGTGTAATAATTACATGTTTGATCGCAGGTCACTTTGCTAATAAATCTTATCAATTAAGTTTAAAAGTTGGTAAAGTTTTGTTTTTACTTACAGAAAGCTGAAAAGGTTAAACAGGATTAGGATTTAGTTCTTCCTTTAAGTTCTCGTGGAAACATTCAATAAAGATCTGATCAGAGATCAATATGACCGACCTCTGACCTCTGATTGGTCTCTGATCTGTAAGTTTTCGTCTGTCACATATCAAAAGCCACCTGGCGGCTGATTGGTTGACATGTCTGAGGAGCACTTTTGTCCAATGAAAAGCTGTCACCAGACCTCCTCTGAGCTCTTTACATCACTTCCTGTGGCGAGATGTCCTCATTGGTCGACTAATGTGCTAGACTAGCCGACTATTCTGCACAAAGCCTACAAGACAGACAGACAGACAGACAGACAGATGTTAGAGAAGGAAGAGGTCAGGAGGTCAGACGACACCGAGATCAAATGTTCACATCGTGAACAGGAAGAAACTCATGACAACAGACCGAAGCCAATCAGGATTTAAATTTCTGTCAGCTCGTTCATCAGCTGGAACATTTAAAGACTCAGTTTTTTATTGTTTTCTGACATTTTTCAGACAAATCCATTAACTGAGAAATTAGTTGGGACAGAATCAGCATCGGGACAGAAGACAAACATCTGGCAGCAGCTTTTTAGATGTGTTTGTTTAGGGCGTTAAATGAAAAAAGAAACCAAATAGATGTAATAACTGAGCAGTTTCATGGTCATCAGTGACTAATTAAACCTCCATCCGTCCATCCATCCGTCCATCTGTCTGTCTGTCCGTCCATCCATGCATTCATCCGTCCGTCCATCCATCCATCTGTCCTTCCATCCATCTGTCCTTCCATCCATCCATCCATCTGTCCATCCATCCATCCATCCATCCGTCCGTCCGTCCGTCCGTCCGTCCGTTCGTTCGTTCGTCCGTCCGTCCGTCCGTCCATCCATCCATCTCTCCACCCATCCATCCATCCATCCATCCGTCCATCTGTCTGTCTGTCCGTCCATCCATCCATCCATCCATCCATCCATCTGTCCTTCCATCCATGAATCCATCTGTCCATCCATCCATCCGTCCATCCATCCATCCATCCGTTCGTTCGTCCGTCCGTCCGTCCATCCATCTGTCCGCCCATCCATCTGTCCATCCATGCATTCATCCGTCCGTCCATCCATCCATCTGTCCGCCCATCCATCTGTCCATCCATGCATTCATCCGTCCGTCCATCCATCCATCCATCCATCCGTCCATCCATACATTCATCCGTCCGTCCGTCCATCCATCCATCTGTCCATCCATGCATTCATCTGTCCGTCCATCCATCCGTCCATCCATGCATTCATCTGTCCGTCCATCCATCCGTCCATCCATGGATTCATCCGTCCATCCGTCCATCTGTCCATTCATGCATTCATCCATCCATCCATCTGGCTGTCCATCCGTCCGTCCGTCCATCCGTCCATCCATGCATTCATCTGTCCGTCCATCCATCCGTCCATCCATGCATTCATCCGTCCGTCCGTCCATCTGTCCATTCATGCATTCATCCATCCATCCATCTGGCTGTCCATCCGTCCGTCCGTCCATCCATCCGTCCGTCCATCCATCCATGAATTCATCCGAATGGACGAAGCGGCAAAGCTCCACAGGAGCGTTCAGCAAAAACAAAACCAGTTATTTTCCTCTTCTCTCCTCTCCTCTTCTGTCTGGTCTTTTTGCTCCTGAAGCGACATTTCTTAAGTTTTAGTTACTGTGCTGCTCTGGTCTGTTGAGGTGAGGTGATTACTCCTAGGTGAAGCTGCAGTTAGCTTCAGGGTTAGCTCCCTTCACTTTACCCAGCAGTGGTGAAGCAGACACGGGACTCTGCTGGACCTAAAAGAGCTGAGTGGTGTTCAATGCTAAAGCTGGTAGCAAAACACTCACAGCTAAACAGGAAGTTTCTCACAGTAACTTCCTCTGCTCCGATGTTACCCCCAACATTCAGTCAGTTTCATGCCTGATTGAATGTTTAGTCTTTGATTCTGATTTGATCAGCTGAGTCTTTGAACCAGTTTAATCTCTGACTCTGAATTGGTTTAGTATTTGACCCTCAATCCGTTTCAGTTCTAAATCTAAATTGGTTTAATTTCTGACTGAATTGGTTAAATCTCTGACTCACTTCGGACTCTTTATTACACCGTTTGTTACTGATTGAGCTCAGTCTGAGCTTGAAGCATCAAATCAACATTTACATGGAAAAAGCCACAAACATGTTGCTGTTTACACTTTTCACACTGCATGGTGGACAACAGAAAAGAAAACTGCATCCCACAATGTACTGCACACCAGTGAGTGAAAAATAAGGCGATCCTGATCAGCCACTAAAAGGTTTGTTAAACTAATGAGGAGCACCTGAACGCATCATCAGTGGTGTGTTTGAGCTGCAGAAGCGAAGCTTTAAACACCTGTCTTGTAGCTGTACAGGTGTGTCACAGAGGTTGATGGGTTTAAAGCAGCAGCACAAAAACAGCAAGTTGAGGTGTTACCATGGTAATTAATGTGGTGACATTCACAGGTCAAAGGTCACAGAGGTTATATGTAGGTCATGGCACCTTTGGCACTGTTGTCCAGGAAGACTTTGATGTAGGATGTGGGAACGTATCCTTCTTCCTCCAGGTTCCTCCGAACTCTGGTCCAACCATCACCTTTGTCCTCCTCCACCACAGAAAGTAGTTCTCCCTCCAGCATTGACAGAGTGCCCTCATTCTGACCTGCAAGTGATCCAAAACAGATCCTCAGACCAGTGAACCACAACTGAATCAAAGCAGAACCACACAAACCCGACCAGATACAGAGGAGCATTTGAGCCTCATTCTGTCTGATTAGAACCTGGGTCAGAACAGGAGATTCTGGTTCGGTATATTTTGACAACAGTTATATATTCCATATGTACAGATAAGGATCGGTTCTTTTGTTTGATCAATCAACCAATCGACCAAATAGAGTGCTTTACAATTAAAACATAGTGAACAAATAACCCCATCTTAACACATAAAGTCCCCTAGACAACAATCCCACAAGTCACACACACACACACACACACACAATGTATACCCACACATATATATAAACAAAAACACGTATGTATACATAAAATGATGTTCAACAAGCACCATCCTAATCCTCAGCAATCACATTGGGAAAAGTAAAACACTGGGAATTTAAATAAAAGATGTTTTAACGTATTAGCCATTAGCCTATCAGAGGTCAGAAGTATTTCTGTACGACAGCGTATGGTTCAGTCCAGTTCTGTTGTTTACCTCAGCAGAATCACAGTCTGATCGCCACCTGGGTCACAGAACCAGGATGTATTACAACTATGCAAGTCTGTGTTGATGTTCAGCCTCTTTTATTGACTGTTTTGTTCTGTTTACACGCCTGTAATTTCCTTCCTGTGAATTACCCACAGTTACGTGAACACACACATTAGCAGGAACCCAGTTCTATCTAACCCAGAGGGAACGTACAACAATGTTTGTGAGCGCGTGCTGATCAAGATGGAAAAACCCTGGGTAGGTAACCAGCTTCGTCATACAACTTATCCAGATCCTGGATGTCTGGGTAAGTCAACCCAGGTAACAGAGAGATATCCTGGGTATGTTAATAACGCTTCGTAATACAGGCCTCAGCTTCCTGTTTATCGTCTCCCACTAAATTAAATAAATTTATAAGTGAAATATACCATGCTATCCTTGACATAGGATACACCCAGCTATTACAAAATGCACAGTACACTCACATCAACTTCCCCTTTATATCACTTAAATGAACCTTCTTCTTATCACAGCATATATACATATATTTAACTCATATCTACATACAGTTACTACACAACAGATGCTTCCGATAACCATATATTTCAGAACCGGTTTTTCATTTCTCTCACTGTTTCACTCTCTACATATCTGAGCGTGATCTGTCTTCATAGCTGTCTTATGACTAGTACATTTTACAGCTGTGACACTAGCAAACCTCATTAATACTGAAACGTTATATAAAATAAACCAGAGGCAGCGCAGGCAGCGAGGACCGGAGGGCCATATTTGTGCCCCCATTTTACTATGGTGCATGAAAACTGCTTTATTTGATAGATACTAGAGCGCCATTTGGGATAAGTAATTATCCAGAACCTTAAAAGGACCATAGAAGAAAACAGTACACATGTGCACAATGATGACGTAGTTACCTGTAGTGCAGTCATTGCTGCACCTGAAGCCACTGGATCCACCCACACATGAAAACATGTTTATGTGTAAAAGGACTGACGGCCACATTCATCTGAAGTCATTTCTTTTTTTTCCACCAGATGGCAGTAATTCTTACACACTGTACCTTTGGATAAAGTTTCTCGCAGATGTATTTACTGTGAATCTTGGCCAGTTGCTGAAAACTTTAACCCTTTAAACTTTTAAATTGATGGTTAATCCAAACTTCAGATTTTACACTGCTGGTTACAGATGTTACAATACTAACTGTAGAAAATAAACAGTACCTTGAAATGGGTAAAGGGATTTACAGGTGCCAATACTCGGTAATGGTTCTTCATCTTCAAAGTCATCATCAAATTCTGAACTTCGGGACTTAAAGTGGAGCTCTGCGCTGTGGTCTTCAGTGTAACTTCCATCGGGACTGAGGAGAGAAATTACAAGTTCAGTCTGTGAGCATCAAGTCTGAGAACCTGAAGAATTAGAAATACAAGAACAGCTGATGTGGGTCAATAATTAACCAATCATGTCAGCACCTCTCCCTGCTGGCTGGACTGCGGTTGTCCAGCTGTTTCATGCTGCTGCTGCCTGGCGTTGTTGCCTGAGAATTCAAGCCACAACTTCCACTCTGTCTCCTGCTGCAGTGATCAGACATCCTGCTGTCTGCCTCCGACAGCCACACCTGCAATGGCACAAAAACACACACACACACACAAGGTGCACACATTAGCTCACAGAAGAAAAAATCTCCTGCTTTTTTGTTTATACCCACTGTCCAATTTACCAGGTCCACCTTCTAGGGTTGGACCCCCTTTTCCTTCAGAATTGCCTTCATTCTTGTCACAGGTTTGTCGGCTGCATCCATGATGAGAATCTCCCGTTCCACCACATCCCAAAGCTGCTCTACTGGACTGAGATCT
>JBAFTA010000013.1:31412182-31425396 GCA_036919975.1 Melanotaenia parkinsoni | reverse complement strand
TATACCATACCACACCAGACCAGACCACACCTGACCATACCATACCATACTATACCATACCACCCCAGACCAGACCATACCATACCATACCATACCACACCAGACCATACCATACCATACCATGCCAGACCAGACCAGACCAGACCAAACCAGATCATACAGCACATAGCACACCAAACCATACCAAACCATACCATACCATACCATACCATACCACACCAGACCATACCATACCATACTATACTATACCATACCACACCAGACCATACCATACCATACCATACCATACCATACCATACCATACCATACCATACCATACCATACCATACCACACCATAACATACCATACCATACCAGACCAGACCAGACCAGATCATACAGCACACAGCACACCAAACCATACCAAACCATACCATACCATACCATACAATAACACACCATACCATACCATACCACACCAGACCAGACCATACAGCACACCAAACTATACCATACCATACATAACACACCATACCATACCACACCAGACCAGACCATAAAGCACAGAGCACACCAAACCATACCATTCCATACCATACTATACCATACCACACCAGACCTGACCACACCTGACCATACCATACCATACTATACCATACCACACCAGACCAGACCAGACCATACCATACCATACAGCACACCAAACCATACCATACCATACAGTACACCAAACCATACCATACCACACCAGACCACACCATGCCATACCATACCATACCATGTCATGCCATACCACACCACACCAGACCATATCATACCATGCCATACCACACCACACCAGACCATACCATACCTTACCAGACCAGACCATACCACACCAGACCACACTTGAACATACCATACCATACCATACCATCTTTATTTATAGAGTACTTTAAAAAACAATGGCGAGCCTGACAGAAGTGCTGTACAGTAAAAATAAATATAACAAAGACACAAGCCAGAATAAAAACTTGGTTAATTAAATCTCTATTTAAAAAGGCGTTATTAAGCACCGCCAAGAAGAGAGAACACACATTGTTGCATGACTGGCATTCTCCTCCTTTGTTTCTGAGTTGTGTTTCAGTTAAACGATAAAGAAGGCGCTGTGATGGCGTCATGCTATTACGTAGCTGAAGCATCTATTACTATCTGACTGATTCTCCGCCTCTTAAGTAAGGTTATGGTTGGCTGTGGGAACGCAACAAGATTACACTTTATAAACCATCTCGACCCAACCGGCACCCATCTGTGGAAACGAGGCTTAAGAGAACATGGACGGAGGTGTATGTGAACATGGATGTAAAAGAACATGGGTAGGGATAATGTGGATGGAGGAAAAGGTGGTCACAGGAAAATGTGGATGAAAGAAAACGTGAATGAAGCAGAATGTGGATTAAAAAGAATGTATAGAATTATTCTGGTGCACTTCAGAAGCAGATTCTCCGCCATTGCTGAGGTGGTATTTCTGTCCATGTCAGAGCAGAGCTGATCAGAAAAGTACTATTATCTTAACAATGTCAAAGAAATCTGGAAAGACTTGTGCATTTCTTACAGTGGCTGGGGAGTGCAAAACAATATTATATAGAGTGAAACAATTTTACACTTTCACGATACAAATTTACATCCACTGCAAAAATTTTACATTCTCACGATACACACTTACGTCATAGAAACCATATTCACGTTTACAAAACAAAAGTATGATGCACATTATAATAGCTATCAGAAACGGTGACCTCTGTGTACCTGGCTGTGTGAGAGCCACATTATGTTAGAAGAGTCCAGACTAAAGGGGTGACAGAGGTTGCCATTTCTATTTGCTATCAGAATGTATGACTTTACTTTACTAAAATAAGTGTTTTCAAGACTTTGTTCGTCTTCAAGACTTTGTTCGTCTTCTAAGACATGCATGCAGAGAAATTTACACTATCGCCCCCTGTGGTCACAGATTCTGATGGGTCTCTGATTTTGGTGAAACACCTATCTTTGTTTTTGTGCTTCCTGAACTTGTACAAATTTTCCATGTTAATGTAAAGTTGCTTTGTTGTTGGTAAAAGTGTTTAAACAATGTTTTCAGAACTTTGTAAAAATGTTTGCAGTTGCACGTTTGCATCAAAGATTGTAAAAATGTTTCACGTCTTGTGCAGCTGTTTCTTTTTCTGAAATGTAAAGTTGTTTAGTTCTTGGTAAAAGTGTTTAAAATGTGGCCACTTTAAATGTGGCATTAAAAACAGGAGGGGCGAGTCATGAAGAACACTGAGCGGTGCTTCATGAACATGAACACTTTCTGACACCGGGTGGGAGCAGGACACACAAAGAGCACATGAGAAATGACCTGCTGGATGTTATCTCCAACAACTAACACACTGTAAATTTAGTAAACAGTCGTCAATTTGATGTTTAATGGTTGGTATCCATGTTGGACATTTCCACAGTTGTTAGTATTGAACACTGAACGTTGACAGGCCTGATGGAAGTAAGAAGAATCAGAGCTTCTCCAACATATCCCAAAGTTCTTGTGAGCACAACGGCTGATTTTAGTGAAAGAGGTGATATCAACTGATCCCAATTACCTAAGTGTGATAGAAAAATCTCCAATTTACCATACCCTCCATTTTACAAGGATCATCAGTGTCACTTTTATTTAAGGTATTAAAAATTCCTGTTTAACTTTTCATGGTCACAAACTCAACTCTGCTGCTCATCCCACAAATGCATTTTCCTCCACCAAGCACCAATGTCCTTCCTTTTACACACGTCTGAACCACTACAGGTACACTCTACACATTGCACACCTTCCCACCATTACATTACCAACATTTACCTCGTCAAAGTTCCAGTTTAAATGTGTTTAAAAGGAAATAATTACTTTAACGGATAAGCTAACCATGTCCTAGCTTGTGTGCTAATTTTTTTATCCAACTTCCTGTCACACCGTGACCTCGCTCTCTTTCCTTTGGAAGTAGTTTTTGTCGCCAGGGCTTGAATTGGGCCGTGGGTGAGCCCAGGCACATAAGCCCAGGCTGCATCATTTGATCTTAAGCAATGAAGCTTTTTCATGAATTTCAGTTTTGAACAATCAAAGAGAAATTAAACTAAATTTTTGGTTCTTTCTCTGCTTGGAAAGTTCAGATACTAAGAACTCGTGTCTATCAAAGCTCTGATTAAACCTCTCTGATCAAAGATGTTTTTAATGTTTAAGGTTCTGAAGGCGTCAGAAACTTTGTCTGACATCTGTCAGTCTGAGGCAGCTACAGGGACGACAGGAAGGCAGCAGCAGGTATGTGATGTTGAAAAGTGGAGCTGCATCCGATCTGTGGAGAGTTTCTTAAAGCTGTTTGGTGAGTTGACTTTAATCATTTAGAAATGGGGCAGAGAAGATCTCAGCTAGGTAGAAACAATGTTGTTAACCTGCCAAACGCCAACATCTTACTGGGTAACACTAAAGTTAACATTATATGAATATCTGTATCACTGACATTTAAAACTAACCAGCTTTTGATTTTACCTGCTCCAAACAGAGCAGATACAGAAAAAGGGTGGCAGATGTAAATGGGATCTTTTTTTTGTCGTGTCATATCTCTTTCTTTTTTTAGACTTATTTTTATTCATTTTTTTAGGTTATATAGCGAGAAAAATGACAGCATACACCACTTTAACAAAAACGGAGACAAAACTGGGAAAACAACTGCGATAAAATAAAACCGAAAACAAAAATTAGGCCAACAGGGATCAAAATAAATGGAGCATACCAAACTCCTTATTTCTCAAAGTACCTTAAATAATGGTCCATTTCCATAGTAGACCTTAAGTCCTCTCATTGATCAGCCTCCCCCACAATCAAATAAATTTCCTTAATTCACTTTTCATGTTTATGACGAAACGTCTGAATTCCAGTTACTCCAGTAGCTTTCACAGTGTTCACCCATGTCGAAGAGAGATTTCCATTATAGAAATGTTGTAAACTATTTGCAACCATTCATCGACTGTGGGGATCTCTTTACGCAACCATATATGGGTTACTAATTTATTTACTGGCCACCAGCAGTTTCTGTAAAATCTTTTCCTTCCTGACGTGTTTTCTGGTATATTGACTAAATAAATAAGACTAAGGTTCACCCCCAATTCAGATCCTGTAACTTTGTTTATTTCCCCCACCACCTCCACCAATTATGTCATAATGCTTGGACATTCCCAAGAATACGAAATGGTTTGCAGAAAAATGAAACAGATTTACAAAAACAGCATTACATTGTCGTACTGCACTGTAGGAACAGCGATGTGACCTGGGTTCACAGGAACATGGAAACTTTTTCACTTCCTGAAACTGGGATTTGCAAAAAAAACTGTCATGTTTTAATTCTTCATTTTCCTTTTTTTTTTGTTAAATACAAGATTAAATACAAGGTTTATTCTCTCTGAAATTAGTCGAGATTTCAGCACAAGGACTGAACAGTGCCTGGTCTGAACACACAGCATTAAGGTGAGTGTTCAGGCGTGTTCAGGTGAGCGTCGGCCATTAACCAACCAGATGGTTGAAGAAAGAAACAAGTTGACTGACCTGCTCTCATCTTCTCTGCTACGTTTTGGATGGTACTTCTTGGACAAGCTCCTGCAGCAAGACAGGTGGACAAAGACAGAGACAAAAGGACAGATGTACATTTCATCAGTGACATTAACACATTAAAACTGAAGACCGGTAGGAAACAGAGGGGGTGGAGAAGATGCAGGTGGAGTCCTCTGAGCAGGTTGTCCAGGATGATGGATAAGGTGTTTTTTGCCGAAACATCAGAAGATGTGTTAGAGAGGACGGTAAAAGCAAGAGGATGATGGGGATGAGGAGATGAAAGGATGAACGTACAACATGGAAACACAGGGATGAAGAGGAGATGATGAAGCTCAGGCAGCTTGTGAACCACAGAAATGAAAATGAGATGAGATGAGACAAAGACTAACCAGTAAAATATGACCTCCTCACACCAGAAAGATCTACTGGCAGTGACCGGGGTTCTGAAGGACGAGACGGTCAGGGAGGAAGGTCACTGAGAGGAGGAGGAGGAGCAGGAGGAAGAAGAGGAGGATTAACATCTTAATCCTCCTCCTCTCAGTGACCTTCCTGGTTGACGTGTTCTATTAGATGTCCGTGATGATGATGATGACAGTGAAGATGATGATGTTACCTGATCTGTGATGATGATGATAAAGATGATGAACATGATGATAAAGTTGGTGGTGATTAAGCTTATGGGGATGAAAATGATAATCATGGTGATGACGATGTTACCTGGACTAGCGTAGCTCAACTTGATGTTAGTGATGAAGATGATAATGATGAAGATGTTACCTGATCTGCTTGGCATAACTCAGCTCTATGTCGGCTCGTTCTTTGACAAACTTGGTGTATCTCTCCAGAAAGTCGATCCCCCAGCTTGTGTGTTTCTCCAGGTTGTCATATTGGTCCTGAAACATCAGACAGCGTCACTGATCAATCAGTCTGATTAATACCGATCAAAAACATCTTTAACATTTCATCTTGTTCCTGGCTGTTTCACCCGAATCTCACCTGGACCACATCACCTGTTTGTTGAATTTCTACAGTTTTAAAAAAATAAAAACTATTTAAACTCTCGGCTCAGCCAATGACGTCACACCTGTAATTTTTCCCTGGATTTGGTCTTACGGGATGCTGCAGCAGGTTCAATGCACGTGATCAGGACTGATTTTTTTTTAATCTCTGTTCAGTGAAATTCATTCGAACAACACGCACATGCGCGCGCTCAAAGAAAGATTGATCTAAGTTATACTTTGATTAAACCCGATCAGTGAAGAGGTTCCTCTGTTGTCTCCATGATGCTGCAGCGCAAGGCGCTGTCGTCACCCATCGTGTTGCTATGGCAGAGCAGACAGATGCACGAGGGCCTCACACACATACGCACGCACACACACACATGGGCAGCCCGGTTACCGGCAGGTGATGGATGAACGGTCATCAGATTAGCGGGTTCTGGTTTGGGCGGTTTGAATAAGAACGTACCCACAGCTCGGTGCCCCAGTTGCAGCTCATGGCTCCGGTCTGCTCCTTGCGATCCTCCGCTGCGGCTCCTCGCGGCTCCACGACAATCAGCGCGAGCTGCAGCTGCCCACCGCGCGCATCCCAACCATTACACCGGCTTGTCTTTTTGTGTGGTGGCGTGTGTGTGTGTGTGTGTGTCTGTCTGTCTGTGTCTGCAGCAGCACGAGCACTAGACGTGGTCACGCACGGCGCGTCTCCCTGGCGAATTCTTTGTCGTTAGTCTGTGTGTGTCTGTGTGTGTGTAGGTTTGTGTATGTACACGTACATATAGTAAAGCGCATGCGCAATGGCAGCCCCGCCCTGACGCCATACATGACAGCAATCAGCCTGCAGCGGAAAGCAGCAGGTTTCGCCTTATTGATACAGATACTGGGATCAATATTAGTGATTATTAGTTTATTAGTGATTATTAGTTTTTTACTAACTGAGACTAACAGCAGCTGTTTCGTCTCCCATTAATGATCATGTGTGTGCGTGTGTGTGTGTCTGAAAGAGAGAGAGAGAAAGAGAGAGCGCGCGATGACCTCACTCACACTTGCAAAGTGTGTGATGATGATGAAGTTGATGAAGTTCCTCACAGGAAGCTATTCGTTTTCTCTGTCCCCGGCAGGAACTGATTAATGAGACAGATTGATCTCAGAAGGAAAGGACAGGAGGCTGGTTTTTACAGACACACCTATGTTACATTGTTAAAGCAACCAGGTTTCATGTGGTAAAATTTTAAGTAAAGAAAAGTTCAGAGGTGCAGCTAGATTTTTATATATGGGGGGGTAGATGGTGGAGGTTAGACTTTTCGTGCATCCCAGTTGTCCTTCTAACTCAGAATTCGAGGAATTTTGGCTTGAAATCACAAAGTGATCTTGTTTTTCTGAATGGCAACCACGTTTGTTTCAGAGGATCCATCAGTTCCTGATTTAAAGATTAGTGATGGCTGCGCCCAGTAGCACTTGTAGACCGTTGTTGTCTTTCTTAAAATTATTTATATTTTGTGCCGCCAAGGTTCTATTTTCAAGTTTTGTAAACACCAGGGATTTGTTGTTTTTGATAATGACGTTGTTATGGCGGGCTTGTTCGTGTAAAATACCATCAGTATGTGTGGTTTATTAATCATAATCACCAAAATCGGCTGGTGTGCTCATGGTGCACATTTTCACAATGGGTTTGTGATTTTCTAGCTTTTTACGGGTTTGCAGATGCTGTTCTGGACACAGGACAGGACACTCACAGGACAATAGGCAGTGACCTACCAGTCCTGGAGGACATTTACAAATCTAGACTTTTAACAAGAGCTTTACACATCATCAATGATCCTTTTGGCCACCCTGTTACAGAGATATTTGACCTCCTGCACTCAGGGAAATGATATTGCGCTATTAAATGCGCTACATCTCATCATACTAAAAGTTTTTTTCTACTAGCTATCATATGTTTTGTCTGTTTAAATGTTGACAGTGCACTTTGAGCTCTTTGCAACTGTTTTCCAATGTGTTTTTTTATACTGCAAATGGCAAATAAACTGAACTGAGGTGGTGAACCAGGCAAAGTGTTGTTTGAAAGACCCTATGACAAATAATGATGTGGGAATAATGTATTAAATACATAATGTAAACACACATTATAAATAATGAGAAAACATGAGACAAGAAAAATAGACCTAGACTCACAGGGACATGATTAAAGATTATTTAATTAAACAGTAAACACCACAGAGGCAGAAATACCAGTGACAAAGCTAACAAAAGACGAAGACAACTTGAAGCCTGGCAGAACAACAACCTGGCCACGAACAAAGGAAAACCTGTAGCATACTGAGTGACAGTTAACAACCAGAATCAAGAAGTAAGCTAAAGAGATACATAAGAGGATAGACTCTACAAAATAAAACAGGAAACAAGATAACAGATCCAGCTCTGGGTCCAGTTTTAAGAGAAGTTAACCCTACAACGGGGAAATTTGTTTGTTATTACAGATCCCGGCCTGAACTTAACCCCGACTGCTCCCCTGGTGCTGGAATCTGGCTGCCCACTAGCATCCCAGCAACTAGGATGGGTTTAAAGAATTTCCCCACTTAAGAAAAAAGAAAAAACAAGAAACTTACCACATTAACTGTTGAACCACTCAACTTGGGTTTGTTTAACCAGGAGATAACCTGGATAAGTTTAACCTTCTTCACAGTTCAGCTTTCTGGTTTACAGATGGTGGGTGTCATTTGGTCCTGAAGCCAGAGAAGACCTGGGTCTCTGCAGCAAAGTCCAGGTTCTGATGCCAGGGTTAGAACCTGAACTAGGATGAGTTCTGTTCTCTCTGAGTTCACTGACCTGAATCTCAAACTCTCAGGTTTCCTACAGGCAGCTGAACCGATCAATGACTGGTTTATCCTTCACTGACTGATCGATCAATACGTTTCAGTTTCATGTACGTGGATGTTTTCAGTAAATGTGAGAATAATCTGAACCTCTGATCAAAGTATTGTTCATTTTCAACCTGCGAGCCATCCATCTATTCAATTAAGTCTGCAGATAATCAATATCTTATAGAAGTACTAAAGGAAGTAAACACTGTGATAAATGGATGTTGTCATGGAAACGCTCAGTACTCCATTCATGTCTCAGGTTGTCTCAGCCAATTTTATTCTTAGCTGATAATGGTTACTGATTATTAACAATCAGGGTGGAAACTGGTAGAATACTGATTCTTTTATTGATTGTGTTCTATTGTTATGGATCCATCAATCAGCTGTTTAAACAATGTTCTGCTAAAGAAAACACAGCTCTGAAAAAATTAAAACAAACTTTATTTAAACATCTTTACACACAAAAACCAAAACAAAAAATGGTGTTAAGTTACATCCGACAGGTGTCATGAAATGCCTCCAGGGTCCTAAAGTCCCTCCATGTTGGAGGAAGTCCATCTTGCAGGAAACGACCACAACGCTGGCACGGAGACTGGAAGAGCTTAATGTAGCTGCGCAGCCACGTCTGCAGGTGAGACAGAGACAGCTCAGGCAGAAGATAAAAAGACAAGTGAGACAAACAGGTAATACAGGTGCAAGAGTCAGTTGACACAGGCCAGACAGATGAGTTGGGGACATTTGACACAGATAATATAGGTGAGAAAGGGACAGGTCAGGCAGGTAATATAGGTGAGCCAGGTGAGAGAAAGACAAGAGAAACAGACAGAGCCAGGACAACAGGAGAGACAGGTGATGAAGAGACCAATGAGACAGGTTATTGATGCATTATGGATCGGTGTCTCACCATGAAGGACCGGACTACTACGTCAGGCATCTGGGGCAGCTGGTAGTGCAGCAGGGCGGTGGTGGCATGGTCCGTTACCTAGCAATATCATAACCAATCAAAATGCTTCACATCGTGACCAGGTGGCTAAAGAGAGAACATGTGAGTCTTACCTTCTGAAACACCTGGTACTGGGATTTGGTCCAAATGTCGAGCTGGGGGAACAGACAGACAGGTTACCATGGAGACGGTGAGAGAGGTATCAGTAGTTTGCTAGGCTACCGTGGAAACAGTGAGCTATCAGTGAGTATGTGACCTTTCACCTTTCCATCCTCATTGTAAACGTTCTCGTTGAATCCTCGAACAACCGTTCTATCAATGAAGAGCGAACGCATGACGACGATGGCCTTCAGCACCTTCCCCAGGGTCACCTGAGCGACACACACCTGTTACCTACTTGGAACACACCTGAAATTGGGTCTGTGTGTGATAAATGTGATGCTGTACCAGCAGGACAGCCGACGTCCCGTTGGGTCTGAACAGCTCGATGGTCATATCAGGAAACATCCGGCCGATGCGAGAGATGACGTCATCCACGTACCTGTATGCAGAAGAACACGCTGGTTATGAAGAAGCTGGACATGGCCAGCAGACATATACATGACCAGAGAAACCTCCTGTCACACCATCTCACCCAGACAGACCGAAGATTGAATGGATGTTGCTATTTTTCTTTTTACTGTCCATTCATATATTACTTGCCTTTATTTCTGCATTTACCAGCTCGAATACAAAGATTTAATTGGCTGAGGATCAATTGGTCAGTTTGTTTCCTCATCCACTAAACTACAAAATGTGCATGTTAACATACAACCACTCCACCAGGTTATTAATCATAACTCTGTGTTTTGGCTGAAGGTCCGGGTCTATTGGACAGCTTCTGGATCCAGGGGCCTCATTTATCAAGCTGGCATAGGAACAAAAACCAGCGTACAGCAAATAGTCAACTTTTGGGATTTATGAAAACCAAACTTGATAGGAAATGTTCCTACCTCCACGCAAACTCTGACCCAGGTGTACACACAGAATGTAGAAAAACTGGAAATGACACCAACAGTCCAGAAAAAAGTCAAGGAAATGATGTGAAATGTGAGACATTTGTACACAATCCACTATTACCTTCACACCACGTTAGATATTAAAGCTGTTTGCAGAAATGAATAAAGACACACATTCAATATTAATTCTCCTAAGAGAAACACTCAGAAAAAAACTCCCAAAAACCAGGATGTTCAGGAAGAAGGGAGCTGATATTAATAAGAAGCTCAACCACTAAAACATGTTCTGTCATTGTGAAACAAAACTTCATGTTATAAAACCATCCAGATAAATAAGGAGCCAGTCTGCTGCCAGCATGTAGCCGTCAGTGAGGAAAGTAGCTTTGGTCCTTCATTCCAGCAGAGCGGGACCAGACTGGAGGCTGGAGGTCTGGAAGTGAGGTCTAGATGTTCTGATATCTCTGGCGTGTCTTCCTTCTGAGACTGTGATGACAGCATCTGCCACCTGCTGCCACTGTTCTGTCTTTCTGACTCCAGTAAAGCCCACGCCGTACCCACTAATTAAACATTTTTATGTTTGTCAACGTGGTCCATCAGGATCTTTGTCTCACACCCTGAAAAATTCCACTTCTTCCCTCTTCTTCCCTCCCGAGCCATCATAGAAATGATGTGATGAATATGTATTACAGGCGTCCACCTGACCATTTATAGCCACCATGTGGGCGTGGGGAGGCGTTCTCTCACGTGCGCCCGCTTTAGAGTTGATTCTAATTTCTAAATGAAAACAGGCGTAGGCGTAGTTTGATAAATGAGGCCCCAGGACCGTAGCCTGCTAATTAGTGACATCTACTCTATGTGTCATGTTACGTGCACGAGTGTGGATCATTGCAGTTTTCTAAAACTTACTGAGGAGGAAGGACAAGAGTGTTTGGTTGCACTTTGGGACGTCTCTTTGCTGAAGCTCCCATCTGATTGGCTGATCGTTTGAGTGACTGCTGGTTCAAAAAACTGGAGGCCAAGCCAGCATGGTACTGTAACTATAAACACACACACACACATGGATCAGATTCAAACAGAATTAAATGCCCCATCAGGTCAAAGGGAGAAAAAGTAGCTGATGAAGCCTGCAGTATATTTTACAAATAATCAGCATTAGTGTAAACAACAATAACAACGACAAAAAAAGTGCCATCTGGGTACAGAGGCTACAGTTCCTCAACGCAGATGGCCCAGGTTTGGTGCTGGGACCCTTTGATGCACGTAATGCCTGACTACTTTTGCTCCCCTTTCCTGTCAAACTACTGTCACACAAAGGCCACTACCCTTGGTGTAATCACCGTAGTAACAGTATCTCATTCAGTGCATTACCTTGTTGGACCACTTGTAGGCCTGCAGCAGCTGTGAGTACAGAGGAGTTTTATCCTGAACCGGGTCCAGACTGAGCAGGCCGCTGTTATGAAGAGGGTGGGACTCTGAGGGCCGGCCCACCAGACCGCTGAGACGCTCCAACTCACTGTCAGGATAAGATGGGAGATGAACACTGGTTAGCTTCTGACCAGTACAGATGAAACCAGAACTTCTGTAACAATGATCGGTGTACAGGTTGTGATTGGATGAATAACATGAAGTGGCAGTCTGTGTCTTTTAATATGTTAATTATTAAGTTATTAATTAAACAGTTTTATGTCTGGTTTACCTTAAAGATCTAACTTTTTAAGTATAGGAGGAAATCTATTCCTGGAATTGAAAAATCAAAATGAGTCTGTTGCAAACTCTGTTCATAAACTTTAACACTTTACTTAGATCTTACATTTTATTTTATAATTAAAAACAGCCTATAAACTTTAAACTGAGGACAAATCAAACACATCCGTTAAATTCCTTTCATATTCCAATCACGCTTATTTATCATCTTCTATTAATAAACATACAACAACATTTAATTATTTATGAATTAAATAGAGTTCTCCATCTCAGATTCTGATTTATCAGTGTTTTTACACACAAACATCCACGTGATTCCGTGTTTACATCCAGCAGAACTTCCGGTCAAAGGCAACACAACCCAGAAAACATCTCGACATTATCAGTAAAGTGATGGACTGAAACAATTATCACATCAAATCAACAGAGATCTGTCTGGAGTTTGGTACAGCAACAAGCTGTTAAGTGCTGAGTTTAAATCTACAGAAATGTAAATAGACTCTGATGCGACGGACTCACTTCAGGTCTCTGTTGACCGCCTGCAGGTTGTCCTGAAACTCGGCTATAAACTGCTTTTCGCGGCCCTCTAGCGTCTCGCGGTTCTTCATACCATCCTTCAGGGACTCGAACACGCGGCTCACGCTCGAGCGCAGCGCCTGGATACCGTTGATCGCGTGAGAGAAAGCATCCAAATTTACTCCAACGTTCACCACGTCCGCCATGTTCTCTGATTCTGCTTATTGTTTGGCGCGTAGATATGACGTCACAAAACTGTCGACAATACACTGGCAACCAATCAGCATCCACAACCAACTGAGCTTTATTGAGGAGCACAATTATTACAAAATGATAACAGAGCCATAGACTATTTTTATTATTTTTTTCCCTGTCCAGCACCGTAGCAGGCAGAATGATGATCTGGCTACTGTGTGTGTGCCAAACAAATTTGCTTTGCCAAGGGGAGCTTTAGGGGTATAAAGCTCCCCTTGATAATCAATTTTTCTTTTATCATATTTTTTTATTTTGAATTATGGAATTTATATAATCCAGAAAGAAAGAAAGAAAGAAAGAAAGAAAGAAAGAAAGAAAGAAAGAAAGAAAGAAAGAAAGAAAGAAAGAAAG
>JBAFTA010000013.1:31382556-31410736 GCA_036919975.1 Melanotaenia parkinsoni | reverse complement strand
TGTTTTGTTTTGAATTTGATGCATTAACGTGGGAAGAGGGGAAAGGAGAAGGGGGAAAAAAAGAGAGAATAAATAAAAAAAAAAATAAAAAAAAAATTAGAAGTAGGTTAAAGTACAGGTATAAAAATATATATGAGGCATGTGCCTTGTATAACCAACATGAGTGAAGTTAGCTAAACATTATTTAAGCAGCCTTCAGATGCCCTTTAATGTTAAATTATATTTTCTTTACTCCAATATTTTCTTTGCCATGAAATATATGATGGCATATATTATACATGAACCAAAATAAAAACCAGATATGTTTTTCTAAAATGTCAAAAAGACGTCATCTTTGATAGAGTTGTATTTTATATCTAATAATCACAAATGGTCTGGCACAAACTGTTGCTGTTACAGCCTGTAACGTTAATAAAACGAAAGGAGACATAGAAATACTTTATTAATCCCTTTGGAGAGTCCTCAGGGAAAATGACAATGAACAATGAACATGACATCATGATGGTGGCTGAAGACAGATTGTAATATTAATAAGTTTTCGGTGCTGCTGTGAATAAACCTCCTCCCCTCCGCATTCACATCTCATCTCCTAAAATACGCCTCAACCTACCTTATTTACCTTATTTCTGCACTTAGCTAATGCTATGCTAGGTTTGGATAACAGCTATATTATTGCTAGCGTAGACGGGTGTTATGACTGGTCATTTTTTAGGAACAACTTAACCACACGATATATGCGAACTGCCGATATCAGCTGGTTCTTTTTTTCATGCATGCTTGTGATGTGCTCCTTCGGCTACAAGTCAACAGGTGTGTCCCAATTCAGGGTCTGCACACTCTGGAGAAATTACTCATAGGTGGATGTTAAAATTGATACACCGACAGTAAAAAAAAAAACAGTCTGAGGTTCTGTTGTTTTCCAGCTGGTACACATGTCATTAACCCCTTAAAAATCCACGAATATCAACTATTACGTAAGGGATAATGCCCGACGCGGTGTCCATTATCATAAATTAATGGACGACGTGGAATCGTGAACTGGCCGATGGGTGTCTCCAAAGACATAGAACCTGCAGCAGCAGCTGCAGGTCGGCTGCAGTTATGTTAAGTGACACAAACATTTCAGAGGGCGGGTGCAGCTCTTAGAGCTTGTGTGTGTCCAGAGGATGATGCAACATTTTGTTTCAAACAGTCAAAGTCCACAGATTGTTTCCTACATCGTTCAATAAGCCTGCAGGATGCTCTCACAGCGACGCCCCGTCACAGACGCGATCTGGTGAGTCTCCAGCGGCGACTCTTAACCGGCTCTAACACAGAACCTGCAGATTGGTCGGCCACAGTTATGTTATGTGACACAAACATTTTAGAGGGCGGGTGCAGCTCTTAGAGCTTGCGCTTCTCTAGAGGATGATGCGACATTTTGTTTCAGTCAAAGTCCACAGATAGTTTCCTAAATTGTTTTTATTGCAAGAAATATTATCCACCATTCACTCTGATCATTAAGTGTGTATCAAGCCAGTAAGTCTATCCCAAATCGTTTTTATAATGTTATCCATCATTTACTCTGTATCAAGTATGTAAGTAAGGTAATCAAGACAGAAAGACAGACGACGACATATTTAAAATTAAATGCAACATTACTGTTGATCATGACATTTCATAAAGATGCTGGCATGTCCATAGTGGCGTTTGAAGGATGGAGATTTAACGTTTGTGACCGCTGCTGGTTGCTCCATTCTCGTCTCTCCTGGACTGACGGAGCCCAATAAGCCTTCAAACTGCTACCAGACAGCAATCAAAAATCCAGTCTTTCAATCCCAGAGGCTTTACAGGACGTCCACAACATATTTGATTATGTGGCAAACTTATCCAATCTGAATCAGCTCCAGCACCAAAGACCAAAAGACCTGACCAATGACAAGTGGTTTGACACTGTGCAGAAAACTAAGAAAAACTCTTAAAAATGTATCAAACCAAAAACACAGACAACCTGACATTTTAAATGAAACCCTAAGATTTGATGATATGAAATGTGGTGTTAAAATTGATAATGGCTGAATCACTAGAACTATCTGACATCCCCAGCCTCCCTCTGTTGGACACACATATTAAACGCCTACCTTTAGCAGATGATGTCATATTGCTGACTCCATCAAAGAAAGCCCTACAACAGCAACTGGATCAACTGCAAACCTTCTGTCAGACCTGGGCCATGACAGTTAATCCAGAAAAAAACAAAATTATGACATTACATAGACCACCCAGGGGTCAGGGAAACCAACCCAGGTTTTTCTCGGGCTCTCATGAGGTGGAACACACACAAGACTACACATACTTAGGACTACACATCACGTTCAAAGGAAACTTTAAGCTGGCTGTTCATGATCTCAGAGAGAAGGGAAGAAGGCCTTTCTGTGCTATAAAGAAATCTTCAAACATTAATATTTCCCTTACAATCTAGCTCAAAATATTTAAATATATAATTGAACAATTTATTCTGTATGATAGTGAGGTGTGGGGTCCTCTTGCAAATCAAGATAATTTCTCCCTTTTAATTAGAAAAAAGAGCCGTCTTTTTTAAAATTTATAAACACCTTAAAACAAGAGACTTCCTACCGCTACAAAGCTCTGCAATGCCAAGGGGAGAACATGGAGAAGAACCCCCTCAGCCAGCTAGTCCTGAGGCTCAGCTCGTCTAACAGCACAAGACCTCCGGACACCCCTCACACAATCTGGACCCACCAAATTATAAAAACACAAAAGAACAGTACATTAACTACTAGACATCTGTCACACTTGCAACGCAAACTTCAGCGATATTTGGCTCTAAACACAGTTCATGGTGGCAGAATATCTAAGCACCATATTTACGATTGTACCTTATTTATAAAATTGTCATGGCTTCGGCAATATTGTAAATCTACAGTCATGCCAATAAAGCTTATTACATTGAAAAAAATTTAATTGGAAAGAGAGAGAAAGAGAACAAGCGAGAGAGGGAGAGAGATAGAGAGAGGGGGATAGAGAGAGAGCGAGAGAAAGAGAGAGAGAAGGAGAGAGAGAGGGTGAAAAAGAGGGAGAGGGTGAGAGAGAGAGAGAGAGAGAGAGGGAGAGAGAGAGAGAGAGGGGGAGAGAGAGAGAGGTAGGGCTTACTTTAGAGAGAGAGGGTTCACAGAGTCAGTAGAGTTTCAGTTGTCAGATCATTCAGATCTCTGAGAGGAGGAGGAGGAGGAGGAGTAAAAGGATTAAAAGAAACTAAAGAAGAGCAGAAGAAGTAAGGGATTAAACGAGAGGAAGAGAAGTAAAGGGAAACAGAAAGGAGAGAAGAGGGGCAACAGGGCGAAGAGCTTGTAATCAGCTTATGAAGAATCAGCCTGAAGACCCTAAGGGAGACAGACAGGTGAGAGGAAGTGTGTGTAAATGGTATCACAGTATGCTCGGTCTGTTTTATGTGGTCCTCTGGTGTTTCACCTGTTCTGGGGCTAAAGCAGGTTGGACACTGAAGATGTTTCTGAATTTGTTGACTCCATTATGTCAAAGCTCAGAGTCTAATACCTCATGCATATGAACAGGAGTTACGGCAGAATCACACCTGTGCAGATGACTGACGGTAAAAAATCTTGCAGGATTCATCAGATCCAGATTCTAGTTTTGAGGATCAGACCTTAACAGGAGGAGGAAGAGAAACATTTTAATAAAGAAGATGAAGAATGTGAGGCATCAGTGCACTGTGTCTCAGTTCAATCATCTTTCTCATCAGTTCAGACACAAACAAACAAACAAACAGAGCTGGGATGAAGGAGCAGCCGCTGTTTTCATCTTTGGAGGCTACAGAACGCTGAGCAGTTGATTCATACAGGACGCTAAAACACCTGGATGCACCTGCAGGACATGTTTTACTGTTCAGACATTTACAGCCGAGTCGTGGCTTCATGTTGCATGAAAAACCAGATTATCAAACTTCTTTGTTCTCTTTGTTTAAAACTGGGGTCAAAGTTCATGTCCTGGACCTGAATGCCCCACTAAAGATATAAACATTAGTTTAAGTTTGTTGTCTCCCAATCAGCTTCATCAAAAGCTGCTGGATCAAAAAATGTCTGAGGTCTAGAAAGCTTTCAGGTTTTGTAACAGTTTCTTCCAGCCATCCAACCATCCATGCTCTACTGCTTGTCTGAGGGATGGGGCAGCAGCAAAAGCAGGGAAGCCCAGACTTCCCTTTACCTTGCTACTTCTTCCATCTCATCCAGGGGGATCCAGCCGAACAATATAGTCCTTCCAGCGTATTCTTGGTCTTTCCAGGGACTTTCTTCTGGTGGGACACGCCTGGAACAACTGAAGCATGCCTGAGGCACCTCTGGCTCCTCTCGATGCAGAGGAGCAGCGACTCTACTCTGATCCCCTACCGGATGACTGAGCTTCTCATCCTATCCCTAAAGGCCCATTTATGCTCATTACGTACGAAAATAGCGACATCGGTTTCAAACGTTGGAACATGTCACCGTCCTCATACTTCCATGCGTCTTTTGCATTGTCTGGTTGTTAAGTCAATTCCTGGACTAGTGGGCAGTGCTGAGTTCAGAGTTCACTCGCGACATCAGTTTCAGACACCGATTGGTGGCGGTAATGCGGCGCAATAAAATTGTTTCCAACTGCCCACCATTCCCCAAACACTCGCATAAAGTCTTTATTCAAAACCTTGTGCAATTTCTACATTTGTTGTGCTCGTCTTCATTCCTTTGCTTTTTCGCCTCCCCTTCTGATCCTCTTCTTCGTTTTTGGTATGTTTCTTTTGCTGCTTGCATGTCAGCTATTGTTGTCAGCACTGCCCTCGCGACCACAAAGCGCATGTAGACTGGTTGGGCAAACTCCTATGCATCCTCTAAAACCCCGCAGAGGGTGTAGAGCTGGTTCACTGTGCCACGAACAGGTTGAAAACCACACTGCTGCTCCTGATGTCGAGGTTCAGCTATCCAACAGACCTTGCTTTCCAGGACACCTCAATTTTTCTTTCTAATCTGTCATTGTTTTCTCTGGTTTTAGGTTCTAACTTTTTTTATTGTTGTTTCAGGCCTGAATGGGGCAGAACATCTCTACAATGACTGTGGATGCTGATGCTCACTTGATTGTCATGACAACCACACAGTGACCACTGGGTTACCATGGTAGCTGTCCATTTAAATAAGACACGGAGAAGCTGAACCCATGGAGAGGAAATGAGGGAGCTGACAAACTTCATGTCCATTTGACTGTTCGCCATGTCCCGCCCCCATCACTCCCCCCAGCTCCATGTCCTCCTCATTCTCGGCTTCCTGTCGCTGCCGGTGGGCTGGTCTCAGATCAGCAGTCAGCTCGATGTCTGCCGCTCTTTGCTCAGCTCAGAGGCGGGATCAGCGTGGGAGTTTTTCCCGTGTCAGCCCCCCCCAACCAACATGAAGGAGTTCATGCAGATCAGAGTCGACCCTCCGGGCATCACCTGTGGAAACCCACCTGAAAGATTCTGCACACTGGTCAGTCTGACGCACTAAGCTTCCTGTACTGATAGCTTCCTGTATTGAGATCCTACAGAGATGAAGTTCTGGTTCAGTTTTCAGTCCACTCAGAAACAACAAGGACACTTGGTTTTAGTAGTTTTAACTCAAACCTGCCAGTTTATGTTCATGTTTGAAAAAGGTCACACCTGTTCTGAGTGGTCCAGCAATCGCAGTACCAGAGATCCAGAATCCCAAAGAGGTTCTGACAGGATCCAGTATTTGTATTTAATAGCTGAAAAAGCAGCTATTAGTCAGATCTTCATATTACAACAGCTCTGCTCATCAGCTGCCGGTCTTATTCCTACATTTAAACACCGTGGTGGCACGTATGACTGTCCTCATGTGGCCAAGACCAGGGATGAGCAATACTGGCAAAAAATTTTATCACAATATTTTTCGAAAATATCTCAATAATGATATCACAGACAATATTGAACATTAGGTTCGTGGTAGCAGCATAAGTAGATGAGATGAAAGCAATCTGCTGGTCTAGCATGACAGCGCTGAAAATGCATTCTGGATTACCCGCGCGGACCACAAAATCACTACAGAATGCATGAAGCTGTCTGTTATGTTTTTTTTAAATTAACCCAATGTTTAAATAGTTTCTATATATATATATATTATCACTGTTTGTGTGTTTGTTTGAAGTCGAAATCAATATTCCATATATTGTACAGCCTTTCTTATCACTGCTTTACCTCCTTGTTCACTCGCTCAGCTGACCTCACCTGTGCTGCATGGGTTGAGGTTCAGTTAAATGATGTCATCACGCTGGAAATGCATGATGATGCGACATCATGACATTACATTTTCTACTGGTGTCAAAACAATCTACCTGTGTGAATGATATTGCACACCCGGGTTCGATTCGGGGTTATAACAATCTTCCAGTCCAAGTTTGCTTTAGCCTCATTTCCTCCAAGGGTTTGAGCTCAGAACAGAATGGGTCAGTTTTTGCTTTCCACAGAAAAAAACTGGGAAGAGTGGCAAAAAAACCAAAAAAAAAAACCAATCTGAGCCGACCTAATGTTTTTTAAGCCTTTCCATTGGGGTCCCAGTCTTCCCATCTGACCCTGAAGATGGAACTTAGCACACTGAATCCACTGATTTGTCAAAACAGTCATCACTTCCTGTCTGAAGTTGAAACAACACAACAAAATTATCAAAACAAAGTGAAGTAACCAAGAAGTCTGATTCCAACTAAAACCCTCTGCTCTGTAAACAATGAATAGACACAACATATTAGCTCTGGTCAGATGGAAAAGGCTACAGGACCCCCGCCAAGACTTGGGGGTTTTGTTTTTTTTCCCCTGTAAACTACATTATGAAAATGTTTTTGAACATTTCTTTTAAACTGTTAAGGGAAATTTAGAAAAGCAGGAAAATATTTAGCTAGATTTTGACTTCCAGCTGTCCTTTAGCCGAACAGCAGCTGTTTGACACATAAATAATACTGGAACAGTAGAAATAAATAAACACAGTATTTGAAATCAAATGATTTCTTCTAGAGGTCATTACAAGCTGAAGACTAAAAGGAATTGACCTTGAGTTGATTATGTTTAAACAGTTTACCTTTCCCTTCATTTTCTTATTTAAACTAACACAATTTAACCCAGTTCCTATTCATTTACCTTTACTTTGGGTTGGTATGCCAGGTGGTTATCCTGCAGGTATATTGCATGTAACTTTATGACGCCATGCTTTTTGGCTGGTGAACCATCCTCAACAACTGGTCATATTTTCTATAAGCAAAGAAAAAAATCCAACAAGGATGAGTTAACCCATATGTTTGAAGGAAATATCTCTTCCTCTGTCATGCTTTCCCACACTAACACACCACTTAATCAACTCGCACAGAACAAAAACAAAGCAACACAAGCAGTAACACATAGATGTTGTGTTACTTTGTTCTTGTCCGTCTAAAGTTGCATGCTGATATTTGCTGAAATGATTCAGGCATAACCTTTGTGAAAAGTGATGATGGGATCTTTAAAATTAATTTATTGTGGCATTTTATACCTTAATTACCTTATTAAGGCTCAGCAAAGTAGAGCGGTCATCTTGTAACCCGAGGGTTGCCGGTTCGATCCTCGGCCAAGTCGAGTTCATGTCGAGGTGTCCTTGGGCAATATTCATCAAGCTTAAAAAACTTTAAGCTTGATGAATATTAGTAAAAGTTCTGGGTTCAAATTTGGGTAAATGAAAGAAGAGGAAAAACTACCAGCTTCATCTGTTTGAGGTGGTCTGAATATTTTTAGATATTCAGACCAGGTGAGGAACATCTAAAATATTCATCACTGCTGAGGGAAACAATTCCCCTGAAAGACAGAAAGTTCACATGTATTTATGTTGATCAATAATTAAAAGGCAAAAATAGAGAGAAAATGATCAACTCTCAGTCATGTGGTGACCACCTACAGGGGTTCTGAGCCACGGTTTGGGCACCACTGAACTCACACAGAGTTCATATGTCCTGCTGTGGGTCTAATTGTTCCTTTGGGAAACTAAAGTTCTGCCTCAATTATTGATAAAGGCAATGTAATGTTAATTATTGATTTGATCAGTCCTAAAAGAGCAGGAGTTGAAATGAGACACAGATCATACACACATACAGGTATTTGTTAAATATGAGTCATTGTAGAAATCACGCTTCGTCATGCAGAGCGATCATGTACAGTAATCACTTTATGTCATCATATGATTAATCATGAAGTAATTCCAGTCAGTGGTTGGGGGAGAAGAGAGGGAGTGGACAGGGTGATAGATCCTTTGCTTTGGCTGCCCTGGATGGCCGGTGCCTGCCGGGGGGCCATGTGAAGGCTGGGGTTCTCCTCTGCCCTCCTCTGGGTCCAGGGTTGTCTTCATGGTGGAGTGGCTTGGGTTTGTGCTCCAGGATTGCTGCCGATGGCCCGGGTCTCTGGGCCGCCCTAGTCTGCCACTAGCCTCCGTAGAGGCGTGGTCACATCTGCAGGATCACACTCATCTCTGATCCTTCCTCCTTCCTCATCCTCTGTATGCTGACTAGCACTGAGGTGTCCAGTGGGTCTATACACAAGCTATTTCTGTTTAGGTTTTTCTTTTTTTGTGTGTGTTTCTGGTACTTTGGTTGTTCTTATGATACATGTATTTATTTATTTATTTATTGCTGTCTTGGTTATTTTTTAGGAACTCTTGATGATTGTCAGTTTAGTTTACCTGTAAAAGCTGTAGTCTGTTGTGTTTCTGTACAGGTGTAGCAGCTGGTTGGATTGAAGGCTTGTTTCCTCTATCTCCCGTGTCTTTGTCTCCTCTTTCTTTTTTTTGACTATTCTTTTTTTCTTTCTTTACTATTCTCCTTTTTTCTGTCCCTTCCGGTCATGTCCAGCAAGATTACAATTCCATAACTATAAATAAATAAATAAGATTAAAGAAAAACTTCTACTCATGAAGCTTCCCTTGGCAAAGTTAATTTTTTGACACAATAGCAGCCAGACCGTCATTCTGCTGCTACCATGCTGGACAGGACAGGCAAATAAAAAATAAACAAATAAACAACAATACTGAGTATCATTAAAAGCCAGAAATGATGTACAAAACACAAATTTGCATGATTCATTAATCAGAGAAATCATGTGACTGGTCTGGATGCTGTCAAGCAAAGCTGCAAAAACGGTGATCAATAAAACCAGATGTTAGAATCGGATCTGAAGTGATCAGTCAGATGATGAGGGTTGGGGGTCTGTTTGTGATTAGTTACAGCTGGTTAGTGTTGTTTAGTTAAGTCTGTTCAGTCATATAGCTGCAGTGTGACAGTTGGGCAGCAGCAGCTGAGGTTAAAGGATGATCCTCGCTGATCAGATTAGAGTCACCATTAATCTGTCACCACACATGGATCATACTCTTAGCTCTTAGTTGTTGCTTTCTCATGCCATCCCAGACGTCAGGTACATGGAAAACAGGTCGACAGTGTGTGTCAATCTGTCTCAGATTGTTCTGGCTCAGTCCAACAGACCTTGGAAGTCCAGAGGGTCTTAAGTCCTGTCTCCACTAACAGATCCAGGTCAGTATGGGACATTTTGGTGCGATTTAATTTGGCAAATCCTGATGTCTGTTGATAGCAACCTTGCACCTTCCTTAAATTCTAATGAAGAACAAGACATGAAAACAAAGGACAAGAACGCGGGACATCCAGCAGTTTGTTTTCTTTCTTCTTGGCATGTGGCTTTAAAAAACAAAAAAATCCACTGTCGAGTTTTACATGTTTTAACGGATAGCAGCATGTCAATCTTCACCCTTTTGGGTTGACTCCGTAAGACTGGGACCCCAACAGAAGGGTCCCAAAAAAGTAGGACAGGTAGGATTAGCTATTTTGGCACCCCTCCCATTTTTTTGCTTGTGGAAACATAAAATATGCGCAATGACCCGTCCCATACCAACCCGGACCCGTTGGTGGAAAGAGGGCTTTTGCTCAGTCCAACAGATCTTGGAAACCCAGAGAGTCTCGGAGATCTGCTCAGTCCAAAGCCCCATTTCCACCGACAGGTGCTGGTCCAGGCAGGGCGGATCGGGACACGTATTTTTGTGTTTTGCAAAAACTGAGAAGGGTACCCTAATATCCGACCCCACCCCTTCTACTTTGTTGGGGTTTCCCTTCCTAACTGACTCGACCTAAAAGGGTGGAGTTTACGAAGCACCACCAAGAAAAAAGAACACAAACTGGTGCATGGCAACCATTTTCCTCCTTGTGTTTTTGTTTTCCTACTTTAAGGAGGGCACTGCGCTGGCGTCATGCTATTATGTAGCTGAGGCATTTATCGCTATCCGATTCTCCGCCTCTCAAGTAAGGTTACGGTTAGTTGTGGGAATGCAACGAGATTACAGTTTACAAACCACATCCCCACCCTAACCGTCCCCACCCGACCTGCACCTGAAAACAAGGCTCAACAGACGCTGGAGAGCTCACCTGCTACCTCTCTGTTAGTGTGCCTGAGACAGAGTGTCAGTGAATCTTAAGGTCACGTGATGTCGTCCATGTTTCTTCCTGCAGGACCTTGAGAAGGTAGGATTAAGTAAATGTTCCTAAAGATGGACCCCTGATGTTCTTGTCTGTGAGACATGAGTCTCATCCTGTCATCATCTGCAGCTTGGTACCTCCAACATTACATCACTTCCTATCTGAAACTAGTTTGATTTGATACTCAATCAAAAGGATGTGAAGTCTGCAGTAGGAACACTAGCTCAGGCTGCTTTGCACAATAGAGGTCAACTGTGACACCTCACAGAAAACAGTGTTTGATGCCCCATGCATTTCATTTGACATGTTTGTTTATGTTTATTGTTTGTTTGTGCATCCAGGAGAATCCATACCTGTGTAGCGATGAGTGTGATGCTTCCAGCCCCGACCTGTCTCATCCTCCTCAGCTGATGGGGGACAGGGAGAGGGGGGGACTCATCACCTACTGGCAGACAATCACATGGTCCAGGTATCCTGAGCCCCTATTGGCCAATATCACTCTGTCCTGGAACAAGAGTCTGGAGGTGGTCGATGACATCATCATCACTTTTGAGTACGGCCGACCAACCAGCATGGTGCTGGAGAAGTCCATGGACAAAGGTGAATGCATGGATGGGGGGGAGATAATGAGATTAATTATTCTGTGGCTTTTACACTTCAATAAAACTTTAATATCTCCAGCAAGAAGGAAGTGTTTCATACATAAGTTTTCTTCTGACAGATGATTAATATTCAGTTAATACCAGTGTTGGGCACATTACTTAAAAAAGAAAGTATTAATTTCAGTTACTAGTTACTTCTTGCAAAAAGTAATAGATTTATAGAATTATAAAAGTAATTAGTTACTCAGAAAAGTAGCCACTCCATTAGTTTTTAAACCGTTTTGGTGGTGAAAAGAGGCTTTAGAAAAACAAAAGACGCATTAATCTTTCAGGGCGAAACTGATCACAAAAATAATAAAAAGGTAATAATAAAGCCATAATTTTGTATACACTTCTTTCAGGCTGTAGTCTGCAAAATGCAACAGTATCAATTTCAGATTTGTAATTAGTAGGATTGGAACAGAACTTCGCTGCCTAAACCAGCTGAAAAGAATATTAAAATCAGCAGAAACTGTTTGAGGATTCATATGAATATGAAGTTATCTACTGAACAAATAAAAGCCAAAAATCAACATCATATTTCAGGTTGGAACATTTTCTATGTTTATCGGAAAACCAACTCTGGTAGTTTGTTCCACCCCCATGTGGTTAAAAGAGGTGTGAGCAGGTCGTTGAATCTGAGCGGGTCATCCGTCTGATTACCTGGAGTGAAAACTCTGCGATAAATGGTGCGGACCCACTTCACTTGCACCTGGTCACAACACAACATGGCAACTATTCTACTTATGTATTCTCCAGTTTCAGTCATACCAATAGTATGACTGACTGAAATAACCCTAAAAACAAATCTTATCTTACCATAGTAACACGCTGTCAGTAACGTTTTATCCTCAGTAACTGTAATGGCGCTGTAACGATGAAAAAAGTAATTATTTTGATTACCCATTACTGAAAAATGTAATGCTGAACGCAGTTTTTTTTAAAGGTTGTTACTCCCATTACTTTCACTCCACACTCCACAAGACTGGCCAGGTTACTCTCAAATGTAAGTCGCTTTGGATAAAAGCGTCTGCTAAATGACTGTAGAATAGAATAGAATAGAGTTGTCATCTACAATGCACACACATTTAAACACATACACAGTGCAGCAGCAGCCTTCATTTCAGCCAAACCATATGTTAGCTGGTTTTAGATATGATTCAATGTGCCAATCACACGCTATTACAGTAGCAGTTACTATTATAATAAAATATACTTACCAGGTACGACTATACAGGCCCCACTTCCCTACCATCAGCTGAAGCTGCTGTAGCCTCTTCACAGACACCAGGCTCCCTTTCTGAAACGCTAGTGTTAGCTGCAGCTGTAGTGTCCCCAACCATTCTTAAATGGTTTTCCTATCTCACAGATCGACATTTTTATGTAAGTATGGATACATGCTCCTGAAAGATCCATAAAATTCAATGTGGGGGTTCACAAGGATCAATTCTAGGCCCACTTCTTTTTAATTTGTACATGTTGCCTCTTGGGGATGTCATCAGGAAACACGGCATTGATTTCCACAGCTATGCTGATGATACACAGCTTTACATCGCCGTGTCTCCTGATGACCTGGAGCCAGTTAACGTCCTTTCAAACTGTATTTTAGACATTAAGTCATGGAAGGCAGAGAACTTTTTACATATCAATCAGGACAAAACTGAAGTTTTAATTATCAGTCCTGATGACAAGAAAGAGATTATGTTACCAAAATTACAAAACTTTAAATATTCTCAGTGAGTGAGAAATCTGGGTGTCCTTTTTGACTCTGAGCTGCATTAGAAATGTCACAAAGACGGGATTTTATCATCATAAAAACATCGGCAGAGTCTGCCCTTTTCTCTCTCTTTCCAGCACCGAGCAGCTGAAGCATGCTTTTATTTCTAGTAGATGAGATTACTGTAATGTTCTGGTCTCTGGTCTTCCCAAAAAGTCTATTTCTAAGCTGCAATTACTCCAGAATTCTGCAGCACGAGTTCTGATGAGGACCAGAGAGCGGGAACACATCGCACCAGTTTTAAAATCACTGCATTGGCTCCCCGTGCGTTTCAGGACTGATTTTAAGGTTCTTTTAGTTGTTTATAAATGTCTTAATGGTCTTGGGCCTTCTTACTTATCAGACTTACTTTTAGATTATGAACCCTCACGGACCCTGAGGTCCTCTGGTACCGGCCTCTAGGTTGTTGGCAACGTCAGAACCAAGACTTCTGGTGAGGCCTCGTTCCACCACTACGGGCCTGGACTGTGGAACAGCCTGCCAGAGAACCTAATGGTTGCAGAGACTGTTGGTGTTTTTAAAACAGGCTCAATACCTTTCTTTCTAGTCTAGCTTATAGCTGAATTTTATTTGTTATTGTTGTGATTTGTCTGGGTGGCTGGGGGTCCTGCACTGCAGCCCTGTGGATGTGGTGTGGACCCCGGCCTGTCCCAACCTAGGTGGTTCCTGTGGTGGCGCCCTCTGTGGTCATGGGTGGGTTGGCGTCCAGTGTGAATGGATCCCCAAAATATTGTTTTCTCACAGCAGAGTCAAGCCAGATGTTTTCATTTTATTATTATTTTTTTCAGAGACAGTTATTAGTGATAGAGTTCATGTTTGTACAGATTGGGGTGTGGGCGGGCGGGAGGGAGTGTGCATGTGCTTGGTTTGTATGAGTGTGAGTTTCTGTACAAATGTGCCTTTTTATTTTTTGATCCATTCTTTGATGTGTGAAGGCTTTAAATTTTGTTTTTAATATGCAGGAATTTTTTTTATTATGTACAGCACTTTGTGTTACTTTGTGTATGAAAAGTGCTATATAAATAAAATTTGATTTGATTTGATATAATAGTTAACATCGGGTCCACGTCATGCTTAATGTAAGGCCCCTATGGTCCTAAAGTGTCTGCTTACTAACACAAAGAAGGCGAATTTATGAATAAAAAGAGAACAAAACCATGCTGAAACCTATCTTTTTGCATTTTTCAGTGGTTATACATAAGTTCAGGATTTTTTCTAGAAGGTATATGGCATATACTTGCATATCACATAGACAAAACCACAACCAAGCAACAAATTTCATGTCTGTGTAGCCCAGTTCCACCATCAGCTGTCCCTGATCACAAAGTAACAAGCCAAGCTCAGATCCCTGAGGAACACCAAATGATCTGAATCAGATCTTTCTGCCTTTAAACTTTCAGGAAGTCAGCTTTGACCCACTGTATCATTTCAAAGAGCACTTACCACGAGTCAGCTACTTTAAAAAGAAATGCAATGGAGATAGAACAATGATAGCTTTATCCATAATTAGCAATAATCTCCACAGATTATACTGAAAACATAGAATACACTGAAAATATACCAAAACATAAATACACATCCAATATATAAAAATGTTAGCAAACAAAAACACACAGATACAAAGATACAAAAAAACCTACATTAACTAAATAAATACATTGGTCTCCTACATTAGCTTTTACCTGCCAATAAGAAAGACCCAAAAAAAAAGAAATTGAAAAATCTTCCAGTGAGAATAGACCTGGTATTGGAGTAGCAGCAGTTTCCAGAATGGAAAACTGCTTCCAAAATGGAAACTGCTGCTACTCCAGTACCACATTTTAAGTAATAGTGTTTGTGTTTCAGGAGCAACGTGGCAGCCATACCAGTATTACGCTGATGACTGTCTTGAGGCCTTCGGCATGTCACCTAAACAAGTTTCTGACTTAGCACCGAGTAACTTAACCCGGGTCATCTGCACTGAGCAGTACTCCCGTTGGGTTGGAGCCAAGGTAAGTAAATGGTCTTACTGAGAAACAGACATACAGTCTGCAGGAAAACGTTGATCTGAAACTGAAACGCTGCTTTGCCAACAGGAAGAGAAAAATGTGGTGTTTGAGGTGCGTGCTCGGTTTGGAGTGTTTGCTGGTCCGAAACTGATCAATATGGATGCTTTGTACACCCGGATGGAAACGATGAAAGGGCTCAGAGACTTCTTCACCTTCACCAACCTCCGTCTACGTCTCCTCCGCCCGGCACTGGGGGGAACCTATGTCCAGAGAGACAACCTACTGAAGTATTTCTATGCTGTGTCAAACATTGATGTTCCTGCCAGGTGAGCAACCAAGAACAAGCTCCACCCTGACATCTGAGCATCACTGCCAGTTAACCACCAAACAGCTGTTCCAGTCTGATATCTGACAACATACATTTAAAAGTCTAACCGCAAAGCTAATATGGTGGCCGACTGGAATTCTTCTATCCAGGATGTTAAAGGTTCTGAGTGACCTAAAGACGTCCTGTGCATTGTTCTACATGATCAAGATTTTATACTGTTCACCAAAGAGACATCAGCCAACTACGAACAGGAAGAAGGAAACTGGTCAGATGACAATGTTTAGAGAACAAGAAAGCTTGAAATGACCCTGGTTAGGTCACTTTCATGTTTCAGGTCACTTTGATAGATCCAGCAAAGCCTGGGAATGTGGACCAAGCTCTGACACTGGTTACACAGGGACCAAATGTCCCTTATCAGAGGGTCTGGTACCCCATTTTTCATGCTCCCTCCAAGATCCTGCTGAGAGGAAAAAAATAATCCTCAAGATCCACAAAGAGGATACAAACCATACTGCTCCTCCTGAATCCAAAGTTCAATCATATTATGACCTCCTCTCCAGATACCTCAAATCGACCTTATCAGGGAGGCTGAGCAGTGTGAGCCCCCTGTAGTTGAAACACACCCTCTGGTCTTCATGTTGAAGAGGTGGACCACTACCTCAGTCAGTCAGTGGTGGGGAACTGTTCCTGATGTCCATGCAATTATGCTGAAGCATGTCAACCAAAACAGTCCTACAACATCCAGAGCCTTCTTATCCACCCCTGGGTTAACCACCAATGAGCTTCTTAATCACTTTGATGACATCAGCCCAAGAGATAGGAGAGCCCACCTCTGGGTCATGTGACTCTGCTTCCCCATTGGAAGGTGTGTCTTTGGAATTGAAATCTTAAAAGTCTCTCCTTATGATTCACAACATCCCAACTTGTGGCTAGCAGCACCCCATTCCCACCATACACAATGTCCAGTACTCTCACCCCTCTCCACCCACTCCTCTGTAATAAAACAGCAGCACTCATCCCCACATCCCTCACCATACCCTTTCCTACCTCAACACTGGGCACTCCCCCTTTTTCTTCACCTTCAGACGACTGATCCACCTGCCTGAATGTGACTGCTAACCAGGTGAGGAGGCAGCTGGAGGGACTCAGAACGCTGCTGGTCCTGATGGCAGGACCATGGTTCTAAGGAACTGTCCCAACCAGCTGTCTCAAGGTCTCCAGCATCTCTTCAACCTGAGTCTGAGTTTGGAGAAGGTCACAGTTCTGTGGAAGACGTCCCCCCTTGTCCCTGTCACCAAGAAGCCGATCCCATCTTGTTTGAACAACTCTGACCGGTCGCTCTTACATCTCATGTGATGAAGTTGTTTGAGATCCTGGTCTTAGCCCAACTGAGGCTGCAGGTGAGACCTTTGCTCGACCCTCTACAGTTTGCCGCCCATGTGGGTGGTATCCATCTGCTGCAGCGGGCCCATTCACACCTGGATGGTGTTAGCAGCACGGTGAGAATCACCTTTTTTATTTCTCCAGTGCATTCAACTTGTCCAGCCTCTGCGTTGAACAAGCTGCGGGGATGGATGTCAGCTTGTCCACCATCTCCTGGGTCACTGACTACCCAACAGGCAGACCACAGTTTGTCTGGATGGGCAGTGCTCTGTCTAACAAGGTGATGAGTGATGTGGGTACTCCACAGGGGACTGTGCTGTCTCCATTCTTGTTCACCTTATACACCACAGACTTCCAGTACAACACCAGTACATCCAACCTGCAGAAGTTCTCTGATGACTCTGCAGTGGTGGGATGTATAAACAATGGACGGTAGGAGGAGTACAGGCAGATAGTGGACAATTTTGTGGAGTGGGGTGGTCAAACAAACCTGATGCTAAATGTGGATAAGACCAGACAATTGACTTCAGGAAAAGGAGGACAACTAGGCAGCCCCTTTGCATT
The DNA here is from genome assembly GCA_036919975.1 of Melanotaenia parkinsoni. NCBI lineage: Eukaryota > Metazoa > Chordata > Actinopteri > Atheriniformes > Melanotaeniidae > Melanotaenia > Melanotaenia parkinsoni. Next base: position 31,393,528 of record JBAFTA010000013.1, on the reverse strand, counting down.
CTGGGGAGGAACATGGACACAGTGGAGAACTACAAGTACCAGGGTGTGAACACTGACAGTAGGCTGGACTGGGAGACCAACAGCCTGGCTGTGCACAAGAGGGAGATGAGCTGACTCTTTATCCTGAGAAGGCTCAAACCCTTCAACGTATGCAGCAGGATGGTGGAGATGTTCTACCAGTCCATTGTTGCCAGTGTCTTGTTCTTCGCTGTGGTCTGCTGGGGGAGCAGCATCGGAGCCAGAGACAAGATCAAATTCACAAATTCAACAAACTGATCAGTAAAGCTGGCTCCATGATTGGCTGCATGCAGGAAACATTTGAGGCCATGGTGGAGAGGAGGACTGCAGACAAACTGTTATCTATCATGGATAAGCCAGACCACCCTCTCCACCACACCGTGGACAGACAGCGGAGCTCCTGTAAATGGTTTCAGCATTAGGCAGGTTAGGCAGGGTCCATGGCTTTTTAGTAGTTGTGTGAAAGGGGTCCTTATTGAATATAGGATGGGAACCCCTAATGTAAAATTTTATATTTCCCTTTAATTATGTCTGTTTTCAGTGGAGCTGGTTCATACTTTGAAGCAATGTTTGTTTTTATAGAATGCTTGAAGATTCAAGAAATTCAACAGATATTTGTTTGTAGAAGATGCTTTAACTTCTAGTGAAGTTTCAAGATGAGCCAGTATAAGTTTGCGCTCTTGTTTGCTTCTCAGGTGCAAGTGTAACCTGCATGCATCTCAGTGTGTGATTCGTGATGCAGTCCTTCAGTGTGCATGTGACCACAATACGAATGGACAAGACTGTGAGCGCTGCCGCAGAGGATTCAGATCAAGCAGCTGGAGACCAGGATCATACCTGCCTCTGCCGAAAGGCTCTGCCAACACCTGTACGTACCGGCAGCAACAAAGCAAACACCTGTATGAGTCTTTACTCGATAAGTCTGTCACTTTCTGTCTTTTGCAGGTGAAGTAGCTGACACTGTAACCAGTAAGTAATACCTCAACTGTTTACCTATATGTTTACCTGTGTGTCAGTTGTTATTAGCGTGTTCACCTGTCAGTGTTGCATCATTGGGATTATTTTTCACATCAATTTTAAAAGCACACCCTGTCAACAGTGTGCATCTGTTCTGTTCCTGTGCATCTTTGTTTTTCATCGGTACTGAAGCTGCTGAACTCACTTTGGTTCAAAACAAGTTTATCTGGAGCCAAGAAATCTATAAATTTCTGATTATTGCATCCATTCTTCTGAGTTCCAGCTGATTGGTTGTACTACATTGTCTCATGCACCATAACATAGCATTCTGAAGTGAAGTCTTTTCAGAATGAGTGACATGCCAGCAGATGCTCCACATTTGTGTGGCTAATCTGTATTAATCTGTGTTAACCTTTCAGTCACCTAAACCCCTTTACGCAGACGGACTTGTTTGGCCATAAGCCAGCTTGAACTATCACAACACCCCAACCCTGAATGAATCTGAAAACCTTAAACTAGTCTACAAACAGTACTAAACTCTCACAGCCCCACTCACACAAACAGCAGCAGGTAAAAGCTCGTATTTATAAACACTTTTCAGGGGCTCGTTAACCTTTGGATTTGAAAGTTAGCGTTAGAACAATTGTTTGAGCCAATTCTCCAAAGAAGACTGAACAGAGACAAGATGCAACAGTGACAGAAACAGTAGAACACATAAATCAGCTGATAACTGTTGTAGAGCAGATGTAACCAAACTGTCTGCAGACCCAGAAAGCAGATTCAGACCCGCGGTTCTGGACCTCTTAGTTTTTACAACAGGATGACCATCAAACTGCAACTGCATCTCTGGATCAACAGGTCGTCCACCTACTGGGCAACAGAACTACAGCTACTAAATCAGAGTTCCACTAGAATACCACTCTGTTATAAATTACACTTTTAAAGCTTCAATGGAAGTTACATTTTTAAAGTTGTATTACACTCAAATAAAAGTACAAATATTCAATAGCTCATGAAGCTACTGACGACAGAATTTCCCCCTGGAGATCAATACTTCTGATTCTGATGAAGCTAAATCTTTTCTAACAACAACTTTGAAGGTTTACTGCAGCATCAGTTCTAAGAATTTACAAGTTTAAGTGCACTTTACTACATACAAACAATTCATTAAAGGTTTGTTCCATCATATTTTAATGGAACATCAATGTTTTTTTTTATAAATTTATATGTATTTATATATACAAATATATCATGAGGCCTCACACATACCGTCGTGACCGTTGATAGGCATTGCACCCGTCTTTATTAGCTGAAGTTTGCTGGTGACACAGCTGTAAAACCTGCTGGTCATAACACAGCCAGATGGATCAGGTTTAGATATCTAGCGAGTGTTAAATTTAAACAAGTGGACGTCTTCTCTAAATCATTGGTGCTGTGCAGATGTTAGATAGGCAGGTTTACGTTTTTGAATCTATGAATGTGGTGAAGGGAAATCCTGAACAGGCTCTGAAATACAGATCAGAGCAGGACCTTCTCCAACCAGGTGGTTGACAGGTGATAAAAAGGATTTATATGCAGGGGCGGGTCTAGAAAAGTTCTTATGAGGAGGCCAGGCAGGGGCACTGAGCAGGAAAAGGGGGTACAAATTAGATTTTTAAAATCTTTTTAAAAGCTGAGATTTTAGTTAATAATTATAATAAAATAATTGATTATAACAGCTTAAGTGGTCATCGGATGGTAAATTTGGAAAAACAAACAGCCGATGACATTTTTCAGTGTTGATGTAGAACAACATGTAGACGTGCATCACTGCTGCTACCGTCATGGTGCACATCTATAATTCTGTAAACGAGTGATGCTTAAACTTCATTGTCATTGCAATTTCAGCTTTTGTCAGACTTGATAGAAAACAAATCGGATGTTTCGATCAGTGATGGATGTTCCTCCATCTGACATTAGCTTGCATCAGTAGCGGGCTTGACTGTACTGAGGCCTCCCAGTACAGCACAGGTACTGTTTACTGCTTATTCGACCCATTTACTTTCATTGCCATTTTCGCTATATTTGTAAGTCTAGATTTAGACTGAACTGTTAATGTGCCAAACCATGCCGTATCTGATGATGCTCCCAAGGACAGCATAATAGAAAACAAGCATGATCTCAGGTCGGACCCCAAACAGCCTGAGTCTGTGTAAGAAATGAAGGCTTTGAGCCGGTCTGCAGCACAGATAATTAACATGGACACTTCAGCACAGGGTACAGTAGTATACTAACGTTGCCAATGACAACTTGGAAAACTTTATATTTGGACTTTAAAAGTCTTACATGTGTGAGGACCATATTGTAGTCACATGGCGTATTACTATTACCATCTTTTTTATAGTGCTGCACCATAACCACAAATCTGCCAAAGAACAGGTTAGTGGTTATTTTTAAAATAATCTCTTGCACATTTTAGAAAATAATAAATTGAAGCAGGGCTGCATGGTGGTGTGATGGTTAGCACTTCGGCCTCACGGCAAGAAGGTCGCTGGTTTGAGCTTTGGCTGGGGGGAGGTTTGAACAGTGGCCTTTCTGTGTGGAGTTTGCATGTTCTCCCACTGAATGTGTGGGTACTCTGGCTTCCTCCCACCATACAAAGACATGTGTGCTAGGTTAATTGGTCAGTCTAAATATTTTTCAGGTGTGAGCTGGTCCTGTGATGGACTGGCGACCTGTCCAGGGTGTACCCTGCCTCTTGCCTGCAAATTGCTGGGATAAGCTCCAGCTTCCCGGCAACCCTTAATTGGACGAAGCGGCACAGAAAATGAATGAATGAACGAAACTGAAACAGAAATAGAAACAGAAGTCGTGGATTCAACAGGACATTATTGTGGAAAACAGGTGTAATGTGTTCTGATCAATAGTATTGTGCTGAAATTTCAGATCAATTCTAGTAGTGTCCATCAAGAAACACCGTAAAATGTTCAGGCTCAGGGTTTTTGTTTTTGTGCCATCACCCCTGCCTCTGCGTCAAGCATAAATGGGCCTTTATGTGCACCTTAAACAAAGTGTGTAGAATTAGTCAAATATTTTCTTTGAAAAAAATCAGTAAATATAGGTTAGAGTAATATAAATGTAAACAGTGATATAAACAAAGATGTTGTACAGTATAATATGAATATAAAGGATAGCTTACATTATATTATGCATGATATAATGCAAAATTAAATTTTACCATAAAGTATAAACTCATAATACGTGTTTCTGCAATTTCTGCCTTTTAGAAAATGTAAACAGTTTCATACTTTTATGAAAATATTGGGCTTTACTTGTTTATCTCACATTATCCACTTCATTAATTTAATCATTTATTTATGTTTAATATGTAACCTCATTTTCATTAAACTAAATGTGCAGGTTAAACCATTCATTTGCACCAAGTAAAACCAATACCTACTAGCTTAACATAGATTGATATTTCACCTTGCTTTCAGACTATGGTGGTACAGTGTCAAATCATTTTAACCTTATTGTGGTAAAATAATCATTTTATTGTCAAATTCAAATTGACAAAATAGTTTGATGGCATAAACAATGTGATTAATGTTCAATACTCACTGCAGCTGTCACCCATGTTGGTTTGCAATGAAACAGAGGGTGTTGTTGCTAAAACAAGCCGTCCAGAAGTGCAGTTCTAAAACTGGAGGTCTGAGCCTATAACTCTCCGGGTCTGCAGACACATGCTTCTTGATGTGACAGCAGCTTACTCTCAAACCTTTGAACAAACGTGGACAGAAAGTCTCTCAAACTGAGGCTGGAAACTGTTGCAAGTCTGAGTTTAGGTTTGAGTTTGGATTTGGCTGCAGTGAAACATTTATAATAGTCCAGAAAAGGTCTCCACAGAACAAAACTGGGAAAATTCCTGTCTTTTGATTGGACAGTTTGGTTGCAACAGTCTCCAAACTTAGGCGATGTCCACATGGAGACAAGCAGGGATCATCAACTGTAGACCTCCCGGGCCAGTGCCCTTCAGGCTTTAAAAAAAAAAAAAAAAACTTTTGTGCAGGGATCACCAACTTCAGACATCTTGGGCCAAACGCTTCTTTCCTGAACCAGTGACACCATTGGCCCTTATGACATGTATTTTCTTCAAATTTTGTTCACCTTTAGTTATTGTGTTCTTCTAATCAATCAGCTTTGTCTCCATGTGGATGTAGTCTTAATCCAATTTTATTGTATTTGTACACAAGATGAGAGAAAATAGAACAGAAGTTCAGTTAGAGCAGATTCACTAAAGGGACACAACTCTTCTTCTCTGACAGCGGATGATGACTCTAACTCAGCAGCATCTGATGGACCTTCTGCCTCATCAGATGGAGTAACTGACTCTACTAGTACTACTGCTACTACTACTACTACTACTGACAGCATTGCTACCACCTCTACTATAACTTACAGTAGTACCCAGACTGATGCAAATACTGCTATTAGCTCTACTATTAAACTTGTTGATAGTACAATTCTTGACAATACTAATACATTTGCTGAAATTACTACTACATTTCCTGGCAGTACTACTGCAGTAACTGACAGCACTGTATTTGCTGAGAGTACTACTACAGTAACTGACAGCACTACATTAGCTGACAGTACTACTACAGTAACTGATAGTACTACTATATTTGCTGACAGTACTACTACACTTGAAGAAAGTACTACTACAGTTACTGACAGTACAACTGATCGCTTCTCTACCAGTACAGACAGTACTTTCACATACTCACTGATCACTGACATAGGTACAGACAATCCTCTTACAGCATCAGATGCAGCTATTAGCTCTATTACCATGAACCCATGGAGTATTGCTGCAATAGAGACCAGTGCTTCCACTGATACTACCACTATATTTGACACTGACAGTGGTTGGACTACCAGTATGCCCACAACTGACTCTAGTTCTAAAACTTTTTCTACTAGCACAACTGATGCCGGTACGTTTTCTGAAATTGGTGTAAACTCAATCACACCATTTGACCCCGGCTCTGTAGTCTTTACTGTCAGTGGTACTATCAGTACCACAAATATAGATATATTTTCTGACTCAAGAAGTACAGCAAGACTGTCAGCGGACACAGATACATCCAGCAGCCCAGCTCTGGAGACTGGGGGCAGTCTGTCCACATTAGACACTGCCTCTTCCAGTACCACAGTTAGTACCTACAGTCCCACTGCCCCGGAAACACCTAGTGACTTGGGGATGTCTATGTCTGATCCAGTGACTTCCCCCTTTGACTCCACTCCAGACTCCACCTTCTCTGGGACTGTCAATACCAACCTGGTGACCACCATTGAGCCACCATCTGTTGATGTTGTGCCATCAACGAGAATCCCGAATCCAACAACCATCCCAGAAATGACCCCACCCAATGACAAGGCTTCACCTGGAGATAGTCTACCCACTGAGTTTGCTCCAACCATTCAGGTGGGAGCTGACACAACTTCTGTTCCTCCAGATATGACTTTGGATGTACCTCCCCCAGATGTACCACTGGAAATACCATCTACAAACCTACCTTTTCCTCTGGACCTACCTCCTTCTGACATCCTTCCTCCAGATGTGGCATTGGAAGTACCATCCCTGGGCACATCTCCTAATGAAGCTTCTCCTGTTTTACCATATCCAGATTTACTACCTCCAGAGATTCCTTCCCCTGATATGCCTCCTGAAGTAGCACCTACTGATATACCTCCTCCTGATTTGCCTCCTCCAGATGTAACTCCAGGTGAACCATCCTCTATGACTCCAGCCAATTCAATAGACATTCTTTCTCCAGATGTTCCTCCAGAAGGGCCACCACCAAAGACTCAGGTCACATTGACTGATGTATCTTCTCCCGAAGAACTTTCTCCTGATTCACTTCCTGATACGCCTCCTACAGGTGCACCTTCTTTGTATGCATCTTCTCCTGACGTATCTCCTCTTGATACACCTTCTCCTGCTGCATCTCTTCCAGATGCACCTCCTTCTGATACACCTTCTCCTGATCCACTTCCTTCAGATGCACCTCCTTTTGATTCATCTCTTATAGATGTACCTTCTCCTGATGCATCTCTTCCAGATGCTACTCCTTCTGATACATCTTCTCCTGGTGCACTTCCTACAAATGCACCTCCTTTCGATACATCTCTTACAGATGTACCTCTTCCAGATGCACCTTCTCCTGATGTACCTCCTCCTGATTTGCCTTCTCCTGATGTACCTACTTTAGGTGGACTTCCTCCCGATATATCTCTTCCAGATGCCCCTGCTTCTGATTCACTTTCTCCTAAATCAGCTACTTCAGATGCACCTCTTCCAGTTGGACTTCCTTCCGATGCATCTCCTCCAGATATACCTTCTCCTGATACACCTCTTCCAGATTTACCCCCTGATGCACCTCCTCCAGATGCACCTCCTCCAGATTTACCTCCTGGTGCAACTCCTCCAGATATACCTCCTGATGCACCTTCTCTAGGTGGATCTCCTCCCGATGCATCTCTTCCAGATACACCTCCTGACATACCATCTTCTGATCTGCCTCCTCCTGATGCACCTCCTCCAGATGCATCTCCTCCTGATGCACCATTTCCTGATGCACCTCCTCTAGGTGCACCTCTTCCTGATGCACCTTCTCTTGAAACTCCTCCTCCAGGTGCACTTCCTCCTGATAGACCTCCTCCTGATGCTTACCCTCCAGCTCCAGAAGTTCCTGTAGAGTCCTTGCCAACTCCCTCTGGAGCAGGAGAAGGTGATCTGGCATCAGGAACAGTTTCTACCACTTTAGATCGATCTGACACTGCTGGGGATATAAACCTAGTTGAAACTGGAGAAATTACCAACTCCAACTCTGGACCAGAGTCTGCTGGTGATCCAGAATCCCAGAAGGAAGAAAAATCTTTTGAGGAGGAATCAGCTGGACCATCAGGAGGGTCACAGTCAGAGGAAAAGAAAGCTCTTAAACAAGAGAAAACAGAAGAGCAAAAGGAGGAAAAAGGTAGTAAAAACATAACTACAGTGAAATGGGAGAAATGAATGAATGTCAATATAAAATATAGTAAAACTGCTTAAACATATGAATTCAGTTTGATAGCACTTTGGTAGAAAATATTTGTCCCAAAAAGGCATCATTCAGTCTCGTTTATGTGGTTTACATAATAGATTCATCTTTGTCAAATGCTGCCAAACATCACTGCCCACCGATTCCCACGTGTCCTTTATATTGACATGGTTGTTAAGCAATACATCCACTAGACTGAAGTTCAGAGTTCTCTTACAATTTCTGATGTCAATTTCAGACAATAATAAACATGGCAAAGGTGGACAAGATTGTGATAATATAAGTGAGTAAATTCTTTTATTAAGCGTTTTTCACAGACAGTAGTCACAAAGCACTGTTCATAAAATGAGTATGATGAGAAAACTAAGTGCCATAATCGCCAATAAAAGATAAAAGAAGAGACAGTATACACATAAATATATAAACACAAAACAGGTCAATACAGTTATCAAAAAAGTCTTTTTTAAACATAATGATAACTGCTTTTTAAAAACGTCCACGGAGTTTACTAAACATAGTTGTAGTGTAGGATTGCGCCATAGCCTTGGTGCCACATAGTGAAAGCTCGCTTTCTAGAGCATGTTAAAAAATCTGGCCAAAGCATTTTGTTTAGCTCTGAGGTGTGGAAGGCATTACTTGTCCATACCTGTAAACAATACTTTATAATAATCAAAACATAATGACACAAATGCATGAACACTTTTTTCCAGTTCAGCTAAAAAGACCATATGTTGCAGTTTAGAAATTAGAATTTAGGTGAAAGAAACAGCAACGAGACAGAGATTTTACATGCGAGTCGAAGCCCAGAGAAGGATCAAATATTACACCAAGATTTCGAATGCTGGACTTAGCACCTGGACAAAAAGAGACAAGCATCTGACTGATTTTAGTTTATAGTTCAGGAAGAGCTATAATCATAGTTTTAGTCTTTTTGATGTTTGAAACTTTGATAACTGCTAGAAAGCCAATCACTAATCTTGATTAAACAGTGGACAGCCTATCCAGCTGATGAAGCTTCAAAGACATACACAGCTGACTGTCATCGGCATAGAAGTGATAAGAAATATCAAACATTGAATGATGCCAACTAAGGCAAGTATGTAAAAAAAAAAAAAAAAAATGTAAAAATAATGGACTCAGGACTGAACCTTGTGGAACACCACAGGTCAGAAAGGTAATGTTCGAGGTGTATTTTTATGTCATAACAAAGAACATCCTATAAAATAAGATTGTCAGATATTGTATATTATCAGAAAGACATTAAATAAAGGCAGTGCACTGAATGGTGTTGGTGTGTGCAGCCATTAAATTCATTGCAGCATCTTCTTTGTGCCTTTCATTGGTTGCATGGGAGCTATACTGTGCAAATTTTCTACTCTGCTACATCTGGCTACTCATCCACAAGTTCTCTGAAAACAGATTAAAATATGCACATAAAGGATGCAGCGGACAGACAAAATGCTCTATGTATGCATATTTAGCACAGAGCATAAATGAGTCTTTAGCCTGTAATTTATTGCTGCGTTTCCATTACCCCTAGAATTGCACAAAACCTAAATATAATAATAAATAAATATAAATATAATAAATATAATAATAGAAAACTGGTAATGGAAACACCAACATTTTGAAAAACATCTCTCACATTGCTATATTTTATTATAAATATGTCTATTCAGATGTGTTGATATAAGAGTACATCGCAAATGGGTAACGGAAACACTTTTTCCACATATACACGTCACCGGATGTGACGTAGGGAGACATGTGACCACTTCATTTGAAGTAAAGGTGGCACGGTATGTATGGATGGAGGATGAGACGGAAAGCTCCACACAATTTTTACCGCTTTCCTCACTTCAGCTATTAGCCAAGTTAGTTTTATCAGATTTGATGTACTCTCAGGAGAAAAAAATTCTGTGGGCCCTTTCATAAAATGATAAGTCAGTCAGGTAATTTTGTGTACTTAATATTTTACCAAAGAGCTGAAAAACTCCACACAATCTGAAATATGTTCTTTCATTTTTTAACTGAACAGAAACTGTTTCCAAAGAGGAAACAAATGGCAAAACTGAAGACAAAGAGCTCAAAGAACAGAAGGGCTATGAGAAAAAAGGTACAAAATCCAGAAGCAGGTGCCATATTACCACGTAGGACTGATAATAGCAGTGTTGACCTTATGTAACCATGGTTACCCTACTTGTTTTGTGTTCTAAGCGACCCAGAAAATTCTGATTCCAGGTGGACCAAAGTTCAGTCAACTGTCCAAAATGATTTACATCAACTTCCAGGGTAAGACTGCTTTGACTCCACAACCCCCACAAATGACCCCACCACCTCATGATAGATGACCCCTTTCCAGGAAACTGAAGGTGTTTAGTTTCATCTCTTTGTGGAATATTAGACTTTGACAGTCAATCCTCGCCCAAATTTGGAAGTACAGAACCAGTTCTGCCTGGTTTAGAACAGATTAGCCTCCACATGTCATCCTATCATGTAGGCCTGATTTATTTTTTGTCCTGTCTCCATGGCTGTTTTCTTAATGTTTGTGATACAGATGTGGGTGGGGTTATGTTCACTGGGTGGGTTTTCTGTGTTAAATATGAACAGTTATTTAACCATGTGTCTTTCTTTATCAGATTGTGAGTGTAACGGTCACTCCAACCGCTGCAGCTACATTGACTTCATCAACGTGGTCACATGTGTGAGCTGTAAACACAACACACGGGGTCAGAACTGCCAGTTCTGTCGCCTCGGTTACTATAAAAACAGCTCACTGCCACTGGATGACGAGGAGATCTGTGTGGGTCAGTACTGTTCATGCTGAAAACTAGGGACGCACGATAACTATCGGCCCGATAATTATCGGGCCGATATTAGGAAATTGTGACGTCATTCCGATAAGTCCGATATCA
>JBAFTA010000013.1:31287721-31304761 GCA_036919975.1 Melanotaenia parkinsoni | reverse complement strand
TCTTTCTTTCTTTCTTTCTTTCTTTCTTTCTTTCTTTCTTTCTTTCTTTCTTTCTTTCTTTCTTTCTTTCTTTCTTGAGCTCGCGCTTCTTTCCGCATGTGGACAGAACAAAGATCCAGCAGAGGTGTGAGGTAACACAAAACTTATTGCGAGGGAATACAAAAGTATTGTGTGAGGCTGTCCCAAAGTTTAGGAGCTAGAACAGCAAAGCAAACGTCCGCCCTAATGTTCAGCCAGAATCTTGGTAACCTCGATAACCAGAGTCATCTTTGTGGCACATGCCAACACAGCATAAATAACCCTCTCAAAGTTATGAAAATATTAAAAGTTTTTTTTTTTATCTTTGCAATAAAAAGCTCACTTTGACAACCTTGGTCTCAAAACTTAGATTGCAGGAAGATTACTCTCAGATTCCTGGGAGTCTTTAACAAGATCGTCAGTATTGAAAGGGAACTGGTCGGAAGTTTCAGCAAACATCTGTTTTTTAGGATTTAGTTTATGTGTAAAATAAAATTATAAAATATGTGAAATCCAGACTTTGATGTCTTTAAGACATGAAAATATGTTGTTGAATGAGTCAATGGATTTTATTATTATTATTATTATTATTATTATTATTATTATTATTATTATTATTATTATTATTATTATTTATTTATTTATTTATTTATCTATTTATTTATTTGTTTATTTTTATTTAGCAGAAGGTAGATTTGGGCATTGTCAGCATAAAAATGATAAGAAATGTTACATGTGTTAACAATAGTAGCCAAAGGTAGCATGTCCAATGAAAAACAACAAACCAGGAATGGACTCTGGGGGAACCTCACATGACACAGGTGCTGTGGCAGAAAACTACGCCAATTAAACAGACCTGAGTCTCACCTGAAACACACACCTGCAACAAACCGGACCAGAACCCTGCAGGAGTTACTTTGATTGATTTTGCCACCAGCAGAGACAACGGATGATGAAGAGTCACAGCAAACTTACAGCTTCATCAGTTATTTCCTACACAATTTCAGTTTCTGATGAGGTCACTGGGGAATATACATGATCACATGACTGAGGTAGAGTGGGTTGAAGGGAACCAGACGCCAACACGTTTGACTGCAGCCCATAACGTCTGACCTTCATCAGAGAGACGTCTCATCTTCACTTACTGAAATCATGAAACTGAGCTGCAGCAGTTCCCAGAAATTGCAGAGTTTGCGTGTGTGTGTGTGTGCGTGTGTACAGCATCAGCAGCAGGATCCGTTAGTGAGACACTGATCCTGGATCTGCTCCCTGAGGATGTCTCCTCCTCTCAGGTTCAACATTTAAATTTGTCAAAACAAAAATCATTTTCATGCAAGAAGCAACACAAGAACCAGAACTAGTAGCTGTTCTTCGTCTGGAGGCATTCATGTGGGCAGGAGCTTCAGAAACACCCAGAAAGCTGAATTTACTTTCATGGGAACCAACAGGAGTCAGAACCAGTTTGGGTCCAGTTACCTTGGTGGGCAGCAGGTCAGCTTGGTGTAGGATCATTTCTTCTGAAAGAAGCAGGGTTCTGTTTGGGCTGCAGAGATCCAGAGGCTGAAAACAACACCACAATATATTCAGAACAATGGACCAGAGGAGCAGGCGGAACTTTCTGATTCTGAGGTTCAGATTTAAACATGGAGTCAGTGTTTGATGTTTGAGGATGCTGGAAGAAAACAGAATCTTTGGATTCTGGTTCAGGTTAGTGGGCCCACATAAACAGAGAAGTCTAAAGCTGGATTTATACTTGTGCAGCGTTTGCGTAAGGTTGGTTACACCGTCACCACCATAAACTCTGCTTAGCTCCGCGAAGGCTCGATACGCACCTCTTAGACCTGACGTACACACCTGCTTGCAGCGCGGTTACGCAGAAGTACTCCCTTGGGATTAGTTGGTTTGTGATTAGGTGCTTCCAAACTTCTGGAGCTTCTTGCTGAAATTGTGGAGTTACCACAGAAGAGAAGTTGCAACACAACATAACCATACGCTCGAGTGCGAGAGCACATTTCACTGGGGTCAGCTGGGCCGACCCTACCCTGCACAGATGCTACACGAGTATAAATCCATCTTAAGTCTCATGAAGAACATTTAGACTGGTTCTGGGTGGGGTTAGACTTATGGTACTGACCTGAACAAAGATGGGGAAGATGAGAGTTTTGGGTGCCAGGCTGGCGTAGGTTCCGTATCCAGAGTGGGGCAGATGTGATTGGACGATGGTGCAGTTCTGGTAGTTGCTGTAGTTAGTGGATGGGACTGATGAGGAGATTTTGGATGGAGGAGGAGGAAGGGTGGAGGTGCGGCTAGTGAATGGTCGCCGTTTTGACCCGGGTCGAGGATTGTGGGGGAGGTTCTGACTTCTGCTGGGGTGAGTCTGGTACAGACGACCTGGGGAGCCACCACATGTTTTATTAGTTTTCCATCAATATTTTTATGACTTCTCCAAATGGAGCAAGATGAGAGCAGCCATACCAATCGTCCCATTCCGGTCCTGGAAAACCGGCTGCAGCAGCTGAAACAGAACCAAAAACATTCTACCATTACACCAGAACAGTACTGGATTAACTGCAGATGAACTGGTTATGATGGGATGTGTGTTCACCAGTATCTAAATCTATGGTGCATGTAGTGGCTCTGATTGAACTGCCAGGGTTGGAGAACATGCTGGAACACATTCTAAGGTATCTAAGTTATGTCAAAGTTTTACATGTAGATAAAAGTTTCTGGTTCAGTTTTTGGGTCATATTCAGGACTCTAAATTAACCTTTTTGATCAGCAGCCACTATAGCTAGGGGAATATAATCCAGATCGTAAGTGCAACTAAATGCATTTATTAATTTGTGCCTCCATAATTGTTTTTTATGTTTTTCGATGAAAATGCTGTATGTCATTAAATTTGTGTCATTAGTAAATGCCATGATAGGTTTCAACGATCACAGAGATGTGAGACTCGGTTCTTTAAATAAAATGACAGATATTTTCATTCAACAAATTTTGCTCTCAGCTTTTCAGTTTCCAGTATTACTGAAATACAGTCTGCTTATTTTTATTTATTTATTTTTTTCCTTACAAGTTTACATTTAAATCTGTCTCCCTGCTCTCAGTCACTCTGTGAACCTGGCCTGCTCCACCACACTGTCCTCTGTCTGCCCCCTTCTTTCTTTTACGTAATGGTATGACCGAAGTCTTCCTAGCATGTGATTGGCTACATGGTGTGCTCATCAAGCTAAGATCCCGCCCCCTCTCTGCTAAGCAGCAGCTGCTGAAGGTTCCTCTTGCCCTGATGGGAGTCAACTCTTCTTGTTCGCTTCAGAGATGCATCACTAGTTCATCACCTGCCAAAGTCACAGTAAGATTTTATTTGTAAGATTTTATTTGTACCCGCCATATTTAATTTCCACCTGCATTTGTGGGGTTTGCGGATGTAAATTTTTCTTTCAGTAATGGGTTGTAGTTCAGGTGCAGGTTTCTGGTTTAAATTCATATAGGTTCTGGTAATGGATCGAAGTTCAGTCTTACCATGAGTATGTGCACTGTATGACGTGGATGCACCTGTCAGCTCAGCTCCTCCAACTCACCTGCTCTCCTGGATTAACAGGTGAGAGAATGATGTAATTGTCTCCATTTGATGATGTCACACGGGTGCCCTTTAACGTGGTGGTGTGAGATGAGTACAGTTCCTGGTCTTCCTCTTCCTGATCTTCCTTCTGGTCCTCCTTTCTATCCTTCCATAGAGAACCCAGAGCCCCCAAACTGGACCGGACTCCAAGCCCCTGTCCCCACCGACGGCCATGTTTGCTGTGGGAGGGGTGGGACAGTAGCTTGCTTCCTGTGGTCTGGGAAAGATAAACGGTTTATCATAGTGAAAAAAAAAGATCAAAAAGAAGGAAGCAAACTTCAGCTTCATCAGAAACCCAGTGTCTGAGTTTTTCTTAACTCACCGTGTTGTGAGTTTGTGGGCGGAGCAAAGCTTCACATCCTGATCCAAACTCAGGCAAACCTCTCCACACCACCAACACAATTTGAGTTGGACAGCTCCTGAAGAGCAGGCAAAATACTGGTACTAAACACGGGAGTTCCCTGATTAAGCAGGGAATCAGACTCTGAGCGGGCAGGGTTATGTGATCAGGTGGAGAATCTGAGTCAGGAAGATAGGCTTACCTGATAGCGTGTGCCAGGTCAGCACAAGTCCAGGTTTCTACAGGAAGTCCGTTCAGCTGCAGTACAGAGTCTCCTTGACAGAGTCCAGACCTGTGCGCAGGACCTCCTATAAACATCAGAGAGAACCAATAAAATCAGTCTGAGTGGGTCACATGATGATTAGCAAGTGGAGATGACTTTGATGGACCAACATGGAAACACGTTTAATGTTTAACCTGCACACAGCTGTTATATGGAAATATGGGCTCACACCAGGTTCAGATCAGGTTCACACTAGATTCAACTCAGGGTCCAAACCAGTTTTATGCCACTCTCACATCATGTTGAACCCAGCAATCCATCACAGAGAACAACATCTACTCATACTTACACCTTGGGTCAGTTTACAACCACCAGTTAAACATCATGTAGGACTGTAGGAGCAAGCTGGAGAACCAGGAGAGAACCCACATGCGGAGAACCTAGATAGAACCTCCACATGGAGAACCAGGAGTGAACCCACATGCGGAGAACCTAGATAGAACCTCCACATGGAGAACCAGGAGAGAGCCCACATTTGCCATTTTTACCTGAAAGAGCTACAGCTATTAATAAAAACCTCATGAAGTGAATGGAAATCAGAATTAAGATAAGCAGCTGTTCTGCTCCAGCTTCTTACCCTACCTATAAGGGAGAGCCCGGCCACCCTGAGGAGAAAACTTGTTTTGCTGCTTGTATTCATGATCTCGCTCTCGTAGGAGCGTAAATCAACCTGTGAATAGAAAGCTTCACTTTTCGACTAAGGTCCTTCTTCACCACGACAGACCCATGCAGAATTCACATCAATGCTGATGTCAGACCAATACGCCTGTTGAACTTCTGCTCTATTTTTCCCTCACTCCTGAGCCCCCAGGATACTCCTCCACTTGGGGCAAGACAACACTCCCAACCCAGAGAAGATCCTCCACCCTTTTCAGGTTGAGGACCATGGTCTCAGATTTTGAGACACTGCTTCTCATCCCAGCCGCATCACACATCCTTGCAATCCACTCCAGTGAGAGTTAGAGATCACAGCCTGATGAATGACAGCTCAAAAGACCTCCAAATGACATTTGATTCAGGTTTCACTTGCCCAGACACTGGTCACCGGGTCTTCCCTCTGGAGCAAGGCATGAAGACAAGAGTCTGGTGGCCAGACTTCACCCATGAGGTTGGGCAGTGGCTGATGACAGTGACCAACTTCCAATCCTCGTCTCTGGAAGCTAACCCTAGGAATGTCAAATATTGCCTCTCTAGCAGGGGAGCCTGAGCTGGTGTTCAATGCAAGAGGTTCCAGCGAGATGTAGCTGGACTCACCTCAATGATGGCTTGGGCTCAGGAAATAGTTTCCCTAGAGAATGTTTTTGATACTGACAAAAGTCGTCTCAGCAGTGATCATCAGACTCATCTTGTGATGTCTGTCCCATCAGAAAAGTTCTGCAGCAGATGGAAAACTAGACTACCTGTACAATGTAAAAAGAAGTGTGTGTTAAGGATGTGTATGAATAAATGCAAAGTTAAGGCTTTTTTTTAAGGTTGACGTTTTGCTTGGAGGAGTTATGTGTCATTGTGCTGTGTACAGCACTGTGTTAAATAAACAGCGTGGCCCCTTTAAGTATGGTCAAGCTGGAGACGAGGAAAGACGCACAGCGCAGGGGAGGAAGCACATTTTGGAATACAAAGAAAGCTAAAAACTGCGATTTCCACAAATGCCCATTCAGTCAAGTGGGAAGAAAAAAGGCCCTACATACCAGCAGACTGATATTTAACAAGCATTTTCTGAAGGCACTCTGTATGTTCCTGGCAAACAACTTCTGAGGGGCGGGAAAGTTTAATCGCTGCATCCAAGGACCACAAACACTGATGTTCAGTGTTCGTATTTGCACTAGATTCTGCAAATTTGAAATTTGTTGTTAAATAATAAAAGAAAAAGAAACCTGTTGAACTTGAAGGGTTTTTAGTTCAAGTATTTGCAACTTTATTTTTTGCTATATAAAATGTATAAATAAGTAATCAGGACGGCAGGAAGAAAATTAATTTATGTTTTTACATTTTGCACTTTAGTTCAAACAATTTTGTAGAATATTGTTACCACACTATTCGACTTTAAAAATCACCTAAAATGCCAGTGCCTAGCGCGCGTATGTCTCACCTGCATCCACAGCCTGGACTCGGACTGGACAATCAGAGCAGATTGTGAATCCAAAGCCATCTTTTCCTCGAACAATGTTGACCTACAGGAAACAATTCAGAGTCAACTGAAATCAGGCAAAGTTGTTTCTACCTGAACTTAAATCAGACATAAATATTGTTGTTTTGCTCTATAAATTAAATGTGCAGCAGGTTTCTGGTTATTTAGAACCAACTTTAATCTTTGATTTTATTTTCCCATGCAGGTTCTGTGCTGTGAACCTGTCTCCAGGTTCTGGCCCATTGCTCTTTAGTATTGTTGACCGAGTCCTAGTGTTTGTCTCAGATTCAGACTGGAGGCCTGTCTGGGTCCTGGTCTCCGAGCTGTTTCCATGACTCTACAAACAGCTGCGGAGCGACTAAAGGTCGGTTCGTCCTGAGAGTTTTCACTCCACAAAGGAAGTTTAATGTCCCTGAGTTCAGACTGACAGGTTGATATTAAAACTCCAGATGAGTCGTCTCCAGGTCCTGACGACGCGCTCTGTGTTTTTTCTTCTCCACAGCTGACAGAGCCGAGCCAATCTGTTGTTCTCTGTTAGTGCTTTGATTAGAAGCAGAACTCTGACATGGGAGAACAGCTAAAAAGTAACTGAGCTAAGAATCCAAACAACATGCAAATACAGTGTGTTCTGATAGAACAGTACCCAGAGTACAAACATAGGTAATAACAGCCTGAGATCCATAAGTCTGCAGTGTCTTGTAGCATAGACAGTTCCCGGTACCAGTACCAGTACCAGAACTGCTGAGAAGAAATTGTGACGGGCTGATTAGAAGTTCTAAATGAAAACTAACTTGTGGATCCAAAAGTTTTGTTTGTGTTCAGAGGGATTTATGGTTCAGAGACTCCAGGTTTACTTGTGGTTCCTAAAGTCAGAGGCAAAGGAGGCAGAATCTCCCAGTTTGGGTTCAGGAAGCAGACACCGTCTCTACTTTAAGACTAGGTTCCAAACTTTCCTTTTTGATAAATCTTATAGTAGATCTGGCTTGGTGATCCTTATCCATCCCTTTAGTTCTGCTGCTAAAGGCCGAGGCTGCTGAGGGATGTCCCATGATGCACTGAGCTACTCTCTGCTCTCTTTACACCCCATGTAGAAACATATGACATCATTGCTTTCATTAACTCATGCAGCTCAGGATCAAAATGAATTGGTTGACCTGGACTGAAATAGATTGTTTGTTAGGAAGACTCTGTTGTGAATTTGGTGCTCCATAAATAAACAGAACTTTCCATCAATCCATTTACTGCTGAAAAAAAATTACTACTACTACAATATTGAATTTCCCTTTGGGATTAATAAAGTATTTTTCATTCATTCATTCATTCCAATATAGGATCACAAGGTACAACCTTGCAGGTTGCCAGTCCAGCTGTAGTGTCAACCCAGAGCAACAACCAACCACTCACACTCATGCCTAATGCGTGTTATTAACATGCATATCCCAGAGAGAACCCACACATGCACAGGGAGAACATGCAAACCCCTGACTCAAATCCCTCTTCTGTGTTCAGGTTTTGTCCAGAAGTGTCAGAACTGACCAGAGCCTTCAGATGAGGGATCCTGATGGGTTCTGGTTCCTGTAGTTAGAACAGTACTGTATACAGAGAAAACACACACATTTTTTTTTTATCTGTTATCGACCCTACACGTGAAGATAAAAAAAATCAGGCATTTAATAGTTTTGATTGCACGGTGTGGAGTGCTCCGGTAATCTCAGCACAGAACACCTCACACATAACGATTCTGTCCCACAGCTGATTTAGAATCAAGTCCTCCAAGCCAGAAATCTTGCATGATCAAACATGATCTTACAAAAAATGAGAAAGACATAGCAACAACTGGAAAAATGAAGAACCAATGGCAACAACACACAGGGAGAGGCGCATATACAATGACATCCCATAACAATCCACCAACAGTATTGTTTCTCTCTGGTATTGTGGCTCACTAAAGTAAACAGACACCATCCAGTCAGATTATCCACAGTAATTACAGTGCTCTTGCTTGTATTATTAACAGAAAACAGCGTGAACATGGACTTTATATCCTTCCTTGCTCCCCACTCAGCTCACTCTGATTGGCTGCATTCCATTCCATGTTACAATCCACAGAGTCACAACTCAGGAGTCGTCGGCTTTCCCCACAAACATGAAGATGTTTGGTCGGAAATATTGAACATGTGACTGTCGTCCACGATCTGTTTCAGACCTGATTGTCAGGACAAATTCACTCTTAACACATCTCAGATGACAAGATAATCTTATAGGATAATCTTATAAAACTTAAGATAATCAGGCGTTTGCAGTCCTTGGTCGGGAAGGGGGAAAATTGGGACAAAAACAGCCCGATAATCTTTGTGTGCCCAGGTTTAGATATCACATCATTTCAGGTGTGTTTTTAACAACAGATTTCTCCCAGTTCAATCTGAAAGGCAGCTCATCGTCTCAAGTGCATTTATTAGTAGTTTTTTCCTTCAGTTAGGTCTGTAAAGACTGGGATATACTTCCTGTGCTTGCATGCATACATGTCAACATTCTGCTACGTCTGTATATATATGCTTGCTGCAAACGATGGAAGCACAACATGGCCGTACACAGCCTTTGGACTCTAAAATAGTAAAAAGGTCAATCTACTGGTTACATTGTATTTCCAGGGAATCAACCCCAAAAACACTTCCAATTTGTTGCCAACTGTTCAGGCAGAGATAAACACTTGTTTATGCAACTGGTATTATACAGATGCCGATAGTTGCGGACAAGGTCCAAGAGAGGGTCTTCAAAACAATTTGCCATTGTGTTTACATCTAACCTGTTGTGCTCATGCTCTTGTATACATGAATGCTTCTAGTGTTCAAGTCAATCTTGCAACTTGCGCACACGACATGTTACTTGGCGCCAATGCGAGTGGCCTTCAGGGACCTGTGCTGCAGTAGTACAGGTCTAACCTAACAAATAGAACTTTTGCTGTAATGATCAATGACCTCTCCTCCTTTTCAGCTGCACTGTCCTCCGGTGTACCACAAGGTTCCATTTTGGGCCTTGTATATGCTGTCCATCGGTTCTGTGTTATCCCATCATAATGTCTCATTCCATCTGTATTCAGATGATCTACAAATCTATCTGCCCGGTTACCCAGAACTCCCCAGACACACAGTTTATCCAAATGTGTCTGCATGTTTACATGGTGTCCAGGTGTCAAGGTTGTGAATGCATCTGCATGGAGAGAGGATTGGGTGCTTGATTAAACCCACTGAAATGCAAATTTTGCTCAGTGACTCAATTCAGATCCCCCTTAAGGCGGATTTATACTCAGCGTCTGCATCACAGGTGCTACGTAGGTTCACAATGGCTCGACGTGCACCTCTTTCAGACCTGACATGCACCCCTGCTACGCAGATAATAATGTGCAGGTACTCCCTTGTGATTGGTCAGTTTGGGATTATGTTTCACCAGATATCTGGATCTTAACAACCAGTGAATAAAGGTGATGAGAGGCTGATCGAATTATTTCTTTGTTTTCTTCCACAAGCTAACTGAACCATACTGAATGCCATTGTTGTTTTAAAACAGAATATACCTACTGAACTGAAGTGAACCATCAAAAGAACTCTGTTCAGTTTACCGGCTGATACCACCCCTGCTGCAACCTTCAGATTAGGAAGAGAAACTGCAACACGACACCAAAACAACGCCTTCCCCCTACGCTTGAATGTGAGAGCACACTCACCAACATCAGCGACGCCGTAGCCGATCGCATGCAGACAACACACAAGTATAAATCCGCTTTTAGCCTACGGCATTTTGAAGCCTGAGATAGTTTCCAGGCTTGTTCACACCCCACTGATGTTTTGCTGCTGCAGCTGCTCTTCCATCTTCCTCTTGTAACTGGCCTTTTCTGATCTTTCTTCACAGCTCCTTTAGTACAGACCTCAGCTCCTTCTTGTTCTCTTAATTGAAAGCTCTTTTCTTCTCCTTCGGGATTAATATCAAGATTAATTCATGGCTTGTTGTCAGTGAGGTACCACACCGCCTTGAAGGGAACAGTGTTCTGAAAACAGAAGTTAATGTAGTCTGTGATATAGTCTATGACAGCATTAATGTCTTCCCCTTGTGGGTCGCAGAGCTCCGTCCACACAGTGGTGTTTAAGCAGTCCTAAGTCCTAAGCAGTCCTAGGAATTTACTTACCCATTGCAATGCAAAACATGCATGAAGTATGAGGACGGCAAGCATGACAACGTTTGAAATGGATGTTTTATACATACATGCTTTATACTTTATTGCACGTCCTGTGAGCGCCCCCCAGCTTGTTCATCTTGTTGGGAAGAGATCTTTCATTTCCCATTATGATGGAGGGGAGGAACAGGTCTGAAGGGCCTTTTCTTTTCCTGAACTTTTGTCCTGACACGGCACCCACGGTGAGTCTTCCGTAGCACCTTAGCAGGGATCTTGTGTTTGTCCCTGGGAACTCTACAGCGCTGCGCAGTGTGAGGGGACCCCATGCAAATCTTTAAATTGGATATTTTAGTTGAAAGAGCATGGTGAATCCAAAGAAAAACAGCAGATTTGTGTACAAAGAAGTATATAAGGCTTGTATACGAAATATTTACAGAGGTAGTGAGCTATAAAATAGTTAAAACACTAGAAAAAAAGGAAACAGGTAAGAGTTGTTGCAACCAGCAGCCAGCTAACCAATACATTTTTGATATTTATCATTTTAAGTGTACTATGTGTTTATTCTTGTTTTAATCTCTGTCCAGTCAACTAGGGTTGTTGTAAAGGGCTTTATAAATAAAAATGTATTGATTTGATTGATTGATATGTGCTGTGTTAGTTGCATCGCTAACAGCAAATAAATCCCAGCCTTTATACAGCGCACACTGTGGTTGGGTAACAGTTTTCCTCAGTGCAGTCTGTAAGGCAGCTCCTCCTCGTAGGTGGACAAACTGGAGCTCAGCTTCAAGCCTCTCTGAAAGCTGCTCATAGTTTCTGGGTTATTTGGCGCTAATGGATTCACATGGTGGCACCATTTCACTGCTGCTGTCTAACTGCTGATCAATACAGCCAATCTGTGCGATCAATGAGACAACAGTCGAGCTCTGCAGCTGTCACATTGTCTGCACCACAACAGAGAACAGGAGCTGAACTTTCACATACACACACACATCTAACCACCACACATAACCAAGTCCGAATCTAAACAAGCATGCACGAGTTCAGAAGAGTCCAGACCTTGCACACACAGTTTCTGTGTGCTGTCACATCCAGTTTTTCAGCTAAATCATTCAGTTTTAATGTGTGTGAATTATTGATGGACATCACACACAAGCAGGATCATACATCACAAACACACACTCACACACACACACGCACACACACACACACACACACACACACAACACATATGCAGCTGTCTTAAGATGAGGATATTAAAGATTTATTTCACACACAGAGAGACACAGGAGGAAACTCTGGAGGTTTTGCAGGGAAATGACAAACCGGCAGCAGTGACATCACATCACTCAGCCAATCAGACAAGCCAATTGTTTCCTGCTGTTTTTGTTTCCTCGTGATGTGTGCAATTGTTCAGGTTTGTCGTTCCCAACAGGACACTGTCACACCAGAGTCCATTCACAAAATCTCTGTTTTCCAAACTTTACATTACTCTGCTGGTCCTTAACCCTAGTAGTACCCTTCAGATCCTTACCCAGCAGCACCCCCCCCAATCAATCAACCTGATCAGTGTAATCAACAAGCAGAGCGTCTCAGACCTGTGGCAGGTTCTGTCCGATGCAGACTCGACAGAGACGGTGGATGGTGTGCATGGCTGTGGATCAGGTAAACAGTTCAAGTTCTGCAGAACCACTCGTCCATCTGATCCTCCTGCAGAGCTGAACGCTGACCAGTACCAAGTAGTCAAGTAATCAGATCTGTAGGCACAAAACCAGGTCCAACAGTCTAACCCAGATCCAGGTCCACAGAATAAGATCTAATCCAGATCTGAACGTCACAAGACCAGAATTAAGACAACGCAGGTCCACAGTTCTACAGTCCAATCTGGGTTCAGTGCAAATCCAGAGTTCTAACCCAGGTTTTCTGGGTCCAGGAGAACTAGTGACCAGTGACCTGAAGGCTTAGCGGTGGACTGGATGTGTATGTGTGGGAACCAGCAGACAGAATAATAGCAGGAAACCCCCACACATACTCACACACACATAAAAACACAAAAACAGTGTGTGTGTGTCGCTGTGATAAGACACACACTTCCTGAACACACACACATGCTGTTCTGCTATCTTTCTGAGGACATTCCTAGAACCCTGGACCCAGTTCAGACCTGAGCCCTGAAACCAGGTCCGAGTCCTCCCAGTGTCTTGGTGTTATAAATCTGAGCAATAATGTCCAATCAGGAACAGTCGAAGATCAACAAGTGAGCAGAAAGTTCTGTCTGTCTGAAAAAAAACAAGAAAATAGTGTTTCTCTGTGGCTGACAGAAAGAATGATATGCAGACAAGAAAAGACTTGGTCACTGTTGATCTGTGTGCTGTTTCTACAAAGCTCTGTTAGTAATAAATCCTTTTTTCTTTTTCTTGTTCTGGTTGGCTTTTATGCTGCTACATTTACTGATACATTCATTTTTAAAAATTTTGCCTAATAATAATAATAATAATAATAATAATAATAATAATAATAATAATAATAATGAATTTTATTTGTATGAGAGAGAAGGTCTTGGAGGTAGGTTGGCCAGCATGGTTTATGGATTTATAAATCAGCAGGAGGAACTTAAAAGTTTTTTGATGACAAAAAAAAAAAAAAAAAGTGGAGAAAATAGCAAACAAATGGCTTGAAGTTTTGAGGGTTAAAGTAAATTAAATTTACTTCTCTGCCATTTCCAGCCACCTGACCTACCTGGAATTAATGATTCTATCCTCCTCACTCATCTCAAATCGTCATGCTTATCATCCACAGCTCCATTTACTCAGCGTGACCCCAGGGTTCGGTGCTTGGTTCCCTTTTCTTCATACTCTATACCACCACTCCCTAATCCTGGTCCTTAAGGGTCGGCGTCCTGCAGGTTTTAGATGTTTCCCTGCAGAAACAACACCCGATTCAAACCAGCAGCTTCATGTCAAGCTCTGCGCAAGCCTTTTAATGTCCCATTAATTTCAGTCAATTGTGTTGAAGCAGGGAAATATCTAAAGCCTACAGGACAACGGCCTCAAGAACCAGGACTGGGGGTCCCTGCTCTACATTCATCCTCTTGGCAACCCTATTCATCATCTTGGTTTCTGTTTTCGCTGCTATGCTGATAACATTTAACTATATTTATCTACAAATTCCATAACCCCCACAATTATTTATCTTTATATGAGCCCACCCTGTTTATCCTCAATGATGTGGTATTTAGGGTTTTGGAGTCTGACAGCCCGGTTGGTACCCTAGTACAGATCACAGCAGGCCCGGTTGGTACCTCGGTACGTATCACAGCAGGCCCGGTTGGTACCTCAGTATGGATGAAGATAGGTGGAGCAGCTTCACTCTATAATTCATCACATCTGAATGTTTGATGAGTCCGTACAGAAACAGTAACAGTTTCGGAGCTGCAGCAAACAGACTGATGACAAGTCTCAGAACCAGAAGCCGACCTGCAGGAAATGTTCTGTTGCCTTTTACTCCTTTCATCTCATCCTCAGCTTCATATGGTTCCGACCGATCAGATCCTGCTCATGCGAACACCACAGAGTTCACAGTTTTGGTTTTGATGAAGCAGAAAAAGCAAATGAAGAGAGAAGGATTCGGAGCAACTTTTCCTGGCCCATCCAGTATGTTTTGTAACATGAAGTTCTGGTAGAAGTTCCTGTTTTCTGCTTCATCATTTTCTCACTTCTGCTGATTCACAGGCTGCCTATGTCATCGATTAATTCTCTTTCATAGTTGAATCTTCTGTCAGAATCATGAGGATGTTGTTATTTTGTCAATCATCATGATCCGATTCTCTTCCCATCTATGTTTTACATGGAATGCTGTGATTCCCATTCTCTCTATTACATTATGTGGATATGTTCAAGGTCAAAAAGTCACTTTTCATTCTGAGGTGGGAAAAGATCAGTCCAAATCCAAATCAACACCAGTACTAGACAGTCTGAGTCTGAAATGAGGACCAAATCCCAGTCCCTTGATTTTGCAGGAATAAGGCATCTCTCTCCCTGCAGGGATGAAGGAGTGGTTGAGATCTTTTGGTCCAGCTGGACCAAGAGCTCATGACCACGATTCCTATAGTCATGTCTTTTCTCAAGGGAGTAAAGACACGACTCAGAATATTTTCTTTACTCACCACCAGAATATTTTACATACTCACCATCAGCCTCTGTGTGCTGCCGCCCCGGTTCTCCTGGTTCTGGTTGTTGGCGTACAGCGTGGACATGTAGCTGCTGTAGCTAACGCTGGGCGAGCTGAGGCTGAGGGGCTGACTGGAGGCCGGGCCCTGTTGGGTCGACTCTTTGGGTCCACTTGAAGATGAGGTAGTGCAGTTGGGCTGGTTGGTTGTGCCAACTGTGCTGGTCCTGTTGGTGTGGCTCAGGTCAGCATCCGGAACTGAGTCCGGAGTCCTTCTGAGATCTGCTGCAAGCAGAAAACCACCATCATCATCATCATCATGACCTGAAGTATCTTCCCAAGACCAGGCTGTGTTCTTCCAGAACATCTCAACGTTCCTCAACCCAGATGGACCAAACAAAACAACACCAGAACCAGGATGATCTATGAGAAACTGCAACCTGACAGAAACTTTAATCGTCCATAAGTCTTGTCTGCCCTGAAGATTTGTTGGTCTTTGTGTCTCAGGTTCTGCAGAACAGTTGGTCCGACAAACATTAAACAAATAAAAGCAAACAGAAAAAACTGTCAAGAAGCTCAGCGATGGAGACCAGAATCAGAGCTGATCTGGACTCACACCAGATGCATCAGAGGCTTCTACATGATGGTTCTGGTTCAGGCTGCAGGAACTTCACAAAAATCCAAACGGAGTTCATGTCACTGAGAAGTCCTGGACCCAGACGGGGCAGTGGTCCTGACTGTAGCCTCTCAGCAGCTCGTCTGATCTTCTTCTTCTGTGGTCCCGATCTCTCTCCCTCTCTCTCTCTCTCTCTGCTCTCGGGGCAAACGAGTGTCAGATCTCAGTGTGATGTCAGAGAGAGAGAGAGGGGCGGTCGAGGGACATAGGCACAGAGGTATTGTGGGGGTCACATGGTTACCAGGCTGCTTCTTGTCACCATGGTAACCGTGTGGACCCCCAGAGGGAGAGTGAGGGAGCAGGAGTCATTCGCACTCGGGCTCACTCAGCCCTTCTCCCCCACCCCTCTATAAATAGACGGATGTATGGATTCACACACATGCATCATCACACACCACCATCACATCTCAAGACCAGTTTACAGTCTTGATCCAAAGTTCTGATCCCAGGTCCTGATCCAAATGCTTTATCAGTCCAGTCCTTGTACCTGGGAATTTTCAGAGGACTGTGGGTTTTTGTGTTTTAAACATACATGTATAATATATATATTTGAAGTATAAAAAGGTCCCTAACTCAAGGGATGAGTCTGTGAACACATTATAGACACAAAAGGGAGAGGAAACAGGGAGAAAAGGCACAAGACCGAAAATCAGCGGCAACAAGTCTGATAGAGCAATGGATCCTCCCCAGAGTCCGCACCTCCGCATTATCAAAGCAGTGGGATGATCTGGAAAGAAACCAGATCAAAAACCAGTTCCTATTTTCATGCAGATAAATAGCTAAATGAGGCTGGATCAAGACTCTTGGACATTACTGTAGATCCAGGAACAGAAAACTGAGAGGATCCGTGAAGAATCTGCAGGTCTTGATCACTCACCTTCAACTTCCAGCTGTTCAGTCCCACCAAAGTGTTGTTCTGCTTCCCTTTGCTGATGATTCATCTGACAAACACACAGTGTGCTGGCCTACTCACCCGGAACAACAGCTATCATCGCTGACATACTTTTCTGCCTCGCTGCTTTGTTCTTAGAGCAGAAATCTTACGGGCTGCCTCGTTGCTACATAATTCATGCTTTAAACACAGTTTCTCTCCATTTTATCCACCTCCAGTCTCCTTCCATGTAATCTGTACATATCATGTAAAATATAGCCTGAGTCCTGGTTGATCCTGAGGTGAACATGAAACCTTCTGCTTGCTTCTGATCCCCCCCCCCCCTTCTGTAGTTGGCCGGCTTCAACCAGATTTGTAGTTTCCTTTTTATTGCTGCTGCTCAGTTACCAGCACCGATTGTTGATCAAACGACCAACGAGTGATTCTATCAGAAAGTAAAACTACATCAAGAGCCAGATCATCTGCTACGTTTCCACAGGTTTGCCAGATTGGAAATGTTAACACACTTACTTCCAACACTAAGAACAAACTATAATCTTGAACTGCAGAGTCGATGCGAGACAGCAGAGCTGGACAGACAGTTTACTGACAGATGTGTTAATAGCACTGCTTATCGGTCAGGAGGAAGATGATCTAACAGGTTTGTAGGACTTGGTCCCTGCAGAAGATAAAGGCCCTGATCTATTAACGCTTTGCGTGTACTAAAACAGGTGCAGACGGCTTTGCTCCGCTAAAATCGGCCCAAG
>JBAFTA010000013.1:31272479-31287621 GCA_036919975.1 Melanotaenia parkinsoni | reverse complement strand
AATACTGCTGTTTGCTCCGCAAATGATAACAGGAGCAGTCTTAATAGATCAGGCGCTAATCGTAGAAACATAACCGGGGCAAAACTGCGCAGCAAATATTGAATAGCGCAGCAGTTTTGCCCTCGTCATAAATCAGCCCCAAACTGTCTTAAACCAGAAAACACATTCGAAGCACAGACTATAGAAGAGACAAGTGGTTCTGAAAAGCAAAGCAGGGAAGTCAAATGCTAAATGGATTCTTTATTGTGTGTAAAAGTTATTGTGTGTAAAAGTTAGCTGAACTGTAAACAGAACACAGCAGTCTGGGTTTCTGTCAGCAGGTTCTTCTCAGTTTCCTCACTCTACAGCTGAAGCAGAACCATTTTACTTTAGCTCACATGAGTCTGAATTATGTATAACAGAATCAGCTCACTGCCTGCTCCATTCATTAAGTCTTAAATTAAAAATATATAAATCTGTCAGCCCTTTACGAGCAGCAGAGGTTTGCTTCTTCTGGACAGGAACGTTTTGGGTTGGGTTACACCTACATCTTAAAACCTAAGGGGATGTAGACAGATATGACAGCAGCAGCTTACAGCTCAGTAATCTGGATCATAAGAACCGTCCTGTCAGCTGCATCATGCAAAAAGCCCAGAGAGGAGGTGAACCTTGACCTGAAGGTAACGGCTCTCCGATCATTCACATGGATGGACACTTCAGGGATGTGGGCTTCAGTAGCTCTCTGACAGACACTTTAATATGTGACATGAGGAAAGGGATCCAACGTTTTGATTGGTGGATAGTTGCTCTATAAAACACCTGGTTAGTCCACAGAAAAGGGTCTGAAGAAACCACGATCTAGGTTTTTGTCAGGTCCGGCTTGCATCAAGCTTCAAGCAAGGCGCCTTACGGCTCGTTTAAATGTTGTTGTATTGTACAATGATGAATAAAGATCTATCTACTTATTTATTTGGCCTATAACTGATATCCAGACATTTCTTTTGCTGTATCCTGATGTACAATATAAATTTATTTATTTTATATTTTCATTTTTTATTCATTTCTTTGTTTACTTTTGTTTATTAATATTTTGATTATTGTTGATGTGCAGCACTTTGTCTTTGTTTTAAATATGCTTTATAAATA
Organism: Melanotaenia parkinsoni; assembly: GCA_036919975.1. NCBI lineage: Eukaryota > Metazoa > Chordata > Actinopteri > Atheriniformes > Melanotaeniidae > Melanotaenia > Melanotaenia parkinsoni. The sequence goes on along the minus strand of JBAFTA010000013.1, from coordinate 31,286,496 downwards.
AAGTGGATTGGATGGTTGTTTATATATATATATATCTGCTAAGGCGTGCTGTTAGCCGCTAAAAAACCGTGGTTGTGCTGCACTCTCCCTTCTTGCCACGGATATTGGATACATGTCAATCAAAAGGACACGCCCCTAATTATGCCGAATTTCAAGATTAAATAACATCCAAACGGATGAGTTAGAAAAAAAATCCACCCCCTCATAGTTGTCATGAAGGTAAACTTGACCTTTTAATCCTAAAATGGATTTTTGTCCAGGCTTTAAACATGTTTATTTCTGCTGTGAAGTTGTTCTTTTTAACATGGGAACATGGGTCTATGGGAATTTGCTCTGTTTTGGAGCCAGTCACTAGGGATTAGTGGAGCAGTGGCAGCAACGTCTGTACAGAGAAAGGTGTGGGTGAAGCAAGAATTTTCTCATTTTTGGGCCTCATACACAGGCTAGGAGGACATATATGACTGTAAAAAACCTTTGGAAAGTGATTTTTGTATAATGTGTGTAAGATGAATTACTAAAATAAATTAAGTTTTGCATGATGATCTAATTTTTCCTTTAGCTTCACCTGTATTGTCTTTGAGACAATATATTCAAGACACCTTACCCAACATTGCCTCTTGATGTACCTATGTAGTAAGGATGGGCATTTTAAGGGGTTTCTGTGCTTAAGTGGCCTTTATTTGACAGAAGCTCAAAAGGAAAGGGGATCAGACAGAGCAGGGAATGATATGCAGCAAAAGACCCCAAGCCAGGACTCGATCCTGGGCCGGCTGCACCGAGGAGCTGTAGCTTCTTGTCGTTGTGATGGCCGCCTAGGGAGCCACACACATCGAGCCCGGTCTGGTAACCTTTTTCTTCATTTCAGTTAATTCAATACACATTTTATTTGTAATACTTACCATTTCTTTTATATTTCACATTTTTATTAGCAAGTTTGGCAGGGTGGTTAGCTAACTGGGTGCAAACTTTTAGTTGACTCATTCTTGTCACCTTGTTAATTTGGTTTACTTTCAGTTAATATGCTTTTTCTTTGAGTTACCAGTTCCTGGGAAGTCGCTGTGTGGGAGGCCCAAGCCTGCTGAGGTGGATCTCCTTTGAGAGGCTGCAGCCTAATTGGACTCATCCATCTCTCGACAGGACAGTAGGAGAGGGGGTTTAGATTTTATATTGTTTTGTATTACTTTGTTTATTCTTTATGTAGAATTATAATTATTTAGATTCCTGTTTCCCAAATGAGTTATGAGTCTAAATTGTTTAAGTTCTGTTGTGAATTAGTTAAATTTATTAAGTTAGTTGAAGATAGTTATGTTATGTATTTCCCTCTTGTGTCAAATGGTCTGATCAGCCAATTGTAAAATGCAAATTGTATAAAGCATGCCTCCTACCAACACAAGATTATTTTCTTGAACATTTTTGTGACCCTAGTGGGTTTTATTGTCCAGTAGGTGGACAGGAAAGAGACCAGAGAGAGAGAGAGGGTGACATGTCGCAAAGGGCCCCAGGCTGGGATGCAAACCTGGGCCAGTTGCATCAACAAGCTGTTGCTTCTGTCTGTGAGGCAGTCCTGTCCGATGATCTGAACACCCACACAAATATTTAGCTACCAAAACCAGTCTATTTTTGTCATCTTTCCATTTAACATGTTTGTGTTGGTTTAGGGAGTCTTTGTCGTGCTGGTAGAACCATGTTAAGCTAACTTTATCCTGCATGAATTTAAATTTGTTGTCCAGTCAGAGGACACCATAATCATGGCATATTTAAAGATATGAATATTGTAGCATTCTGAATGGTAAAGCATGATTCAGTGTTGTTGACGATTTATTAACACGAACACACAAACTGCTGTTGGCCGTAACTACGCCATAAAAAAAGCTCCAATAACAGAGTCAACATCATCCATACTAACACTCTTCATCCTCTTTCCACACACACAAATAGGAAAACCAGAACAGAAACACCTTCTTATTTTCCAGCTAATTAAAGATCTTAAATGAGAAGCATCATTGTTCACTTTGACAGGTTTGTGATTTCTGACAGTTTCAGTGACACTCTGTAAATGTTAAAATGGTTCTAGTTTATTATGGTGGTGTTAAATTTGAATAATTTTATTTATCTAATGTTTGGTAGTAATCTTGATCCAACAGTGTTTTTGTTCTTTTATTAAGATTTTACTTTCTCATTTTACAGTGAAACTGGAACACTACTGAGATGTTGTGTTCCAGTGAAATTAAACCTTGTTTAATGTTCTCAGCTTCAAGTGTCTCAAACAATGTCCTTGTTCGTTGTGCATATGGACAGTTTTTACTTATTAATCTGTTATTTTGGCTGTTGTTGTCTATGTTACAATTTTTCATAAGACAGTTTTTCTTCAGACATTTTAGAATTAAATTTTTAATTTAGCGTACAGTATGATATACACAAGCATGTAATCAGTCCAGTTTTAATAAAAATCACAAATTTATCTAAAAATTAAACCGTAACATCACAGAATGCATAATTATATTTTCTAACTGCTATTAAATATGGGGTTAATGTGACTTTATGTGATAACAACAATAGTGGCATCAAGGTATCAAACTCCCATTTTAAGGGTTCCATCCATCTGTACCACTTATTCCAGTTCAGGGTCGGGGGCCGCTGGAGACTGGAAGCAGGGTAAATCCTGTGTTACATCTGGCTTTATTGTTCTAAATAGACCTCATGACAGCTGGGGAGGGAAGTCATAGGGTGTATGTGTAATTCTGTGAATGACTGATGGTGAAACGTAATGTTCAGACACGTTGCAATTTCAGCCTTTTTCAGTCATGAAAGAAGTAAAATTAGATGTATTAATCATTGATGGATGTTCCTCCATTATTGATCATTAGCTTTCCTTCATTGCTAGCTGGACTGTGCAGAGGTACCCCAGTACACAACAGTTTTGTACTGGGATGCCCCTTTTACCGACCAGTTGAGGTGTTAAAAGGGTTCCCCTCCCCCACTGCCCCACACCCCTCCCGAGCACCTTCAGATACAGATTGCTGCACCCAAGGCGTGGAAACCAGCACTGCTCCTAGTAGACCACAAACACACAATTAAAGCTAATATAATATATTAAAGTACAGACTGTTTTCATTTTATTGTTTTGTAAATAATATTTCTTATATATTAACAACAAGTAGGTTACTGGGAGTGGACGTGTGGACTTCGCATGTTCTCCACGTGTATGCGTGGGTTCTTTCCCAGCTTCGTCCACATCCATAGACATACATGTCAGGCTGATTTGAGTCTCTGTGTTGGCTCTTTGATGTACTAGGAAAAGCTCCAGTCGCCTCGCAACCCTGCACTTGAATAATCAGCTATCTCAAGAAAACTAGATAATGATATAAATTATCACAAGAAAAATGTAAAAAAAAAAAAAAGCGAGCCCAGCCACTCTTGACTTCAGTAGTTCCTTGTCTGTGTATGAAACGTAACTCCTTCAAAATAATATTCAAAAACATTCACCTCCTAAAATTTAAAGTCAACTATGTTGGCCCTTATGTCCATTGTTCATCATTTTTACAATAAGGAGGCTGCTTTCCTTCAGATCAGCTGACCCGATGACACATCTGTCCTGACAGAGTAAACATCGTCTCTGAGCTGGATAGCCTGGGGCGCTTTCTCTTCATTTCCTTCTTTTGCTACTTTGACCTTCTCTCTTGACTTTTGTGTTTTCAGTTTATTTGTGGGATAATCTGTGGTTCTGCTCTTGGTTTTACATTATGTGTTTATTTATATTGTTTGTGTCTCACATTTGATTTTTCTTGGTCACCACACATCTGTTCTGCTTCAGTGACCACTTCCTCAGTAGGGATACTTCCAGGTTTTCTATCAGATCCTCATCATTAATGTTGGATTTATGTTTTCTGTGCCACAGCAGTGCTTTTGGTTTGGTTCTTCTAATATATCTTTATTTTTTTCAGTTAATTTCAATGACCCATTTAGATGTGAGAGCTTACATTTCGACTAGAGATGTTACGATTCCGTTTCTTTCTGTCCGATACCGATTCCAACACCTGGGATTTAGAAATCTGCTGATACAGAGTACTGATCCGATACTGGTGTTATTTTATTGAGAGGTCTGTTAATTTGATCATTTAAATAAATTATATTCATTATAGGCTTAATGTAGAATATAGCTGTAACTGTCATTCAGTGGCCTGACAAAGGTTAAAGTATGAAACATCAATTAATACATGAAAACAATTATTGCCACAGAACTTCTTTTATTTATAATAAATCTTGAAATTATACTTGCAGTGAACGTTTTCTCCATCGGACAGGACATGGTCACCCAGCACAATAAATACTAAAACTTTTTCATCATCAATCGTCTTGGACGATTGAATAACTTGTGTTTGATTGTGGTGGTGTTGGGCAGGAAAAAAATATTATGGTTCCGTAATATTAGAATATTAAAATCAGCTCAACTCTAATTTTGACCAGTCAGCACAAATCTGAATAATCAGTCTGATTAATCTGACTTTTTATCTCTCTGACACAGCTGAGATGTTTTCATCTGTCCAACCTCTTCATCACATCCAGAGAAATTACTGAGTGTTTTCCTACCTACCTACCTACAGTACTTTTCTTTTTTTTTATCTGAAGTCTTCCTGTTCTTTGGACTACAGACCTGATTGTACACAGACCAGCTCAGACCAGACAGACCACATACTTGATGGACCTGCTAAGACCCAGTGGTCTTTCTTCCGTTTTGGTTCTGAATTCACATCTGAGATTCCAAACACTAAACTCTGATCGATCAATCAACTTTGAGCATGGTCACATGAACAAGCAACAGCCAATCACAATGCAGATTAATCCAGACAGCCTCACCTCCAGATGCTTCCCCCCTCTCCCCCGTCTCTCCCTCAGGGCTCCTTATTGGTCTGCTCTGTGGTGATGTCACTCTCAGGTGTTTGCTCTGCCCAAACTCCTCCCCCAGGAGAAAGAACCAACCAGTCATCAGCTGCCAACAAAAAGGGGTTAGTAACGAGTTAATAAGTCAGGTGCACTGGAGATGATTTATACTAAGATAAACTAACTTTATTCAATATGAACTACATGAATATCAATAATCCTACAGCCAATCAGAGTGCAGAATCCTCTACTGTAACCCACCTTTGAGGATGACATGAGAGAGCCAATCCCAAAACTCATACAGCCAATCAGCTGACTGCGCCTGAGGAGACAAGACACACACGTGTTAAATGTCAGGTGTGAAATAAGAAATCTAAGAGGCCTCTCTGGACAGAACAGGTGTGGGTTCAGAACGATGTCATCACTGACCGGATTTCAGGTAAACGTCTCACCACCGAGATCATCACTCTGCTTGGGAGTAGGCTCTTCCTGATGCACCTGAGACACACACACACACACACACACACACCCCACTGGTCAGATCTGGAACCAGCTGTCAACCCATACTGCCCTCCAGTGGCACATTTCTGCAACCACACACACATCTGACGCAGCCCTCATTTCCTTATCACCGACTCTTTAGTCATTTTTTAAAAGTGGTCTTGATCAAAAGTTGTCCAGCTTCATGACTAATTCGGCATCTATCTTTAACCTACCTGTCTCTGAGCTCTCTCCAGCCAGTAAAAGACAGTCTTACCTAGAATATAGTCTTATCTCTTGCTCTCTTTTTCCTCTGTTTCTCCGATTATGTCTTTTTGTGTTTCCTCCTGAATCAGCCATGGTGTGCATGCAAAACGGCCAATGTGTTTATATCCACTTGCTCATATCCACGTGATGTGTAAAGCGAAACTCGGCTGCATCTTCATGCAGTGTCCCAGAAGAAAAAGTTTTGAAGTACTTTCTCAGCCTCAGGACATTGCTGGGCATTGACAGAAATGCATGTGATAGATTTTCACTGTGCTGTCAAATGAACCCTACGTAGTGCATCTTTAACTTTAATGAGTGAACTGTGTAAACTAAACATGTTTAGTTGGCTTCAGACTAGGCATGAATTTAAGTTTCCCTAGCACTATGACTCAGATCTTGAGAGTTCACTGGGTTTTCAAGTGGGCACCCCCAGCTTTACTGGTGTTTCATCAACTGGCCCACAACACCACAGTGGAGCTTGACAGCAGAACAGCGTCTTGGATCTGCCCCCTTGTCCTTCCCCATTCAACTCTGACCCCCTTCTAGTCTGCCAGCCTGCTTACACCACTGCTTTCCTCTTTAGCCACTGGATGCCATCTCAGCCTGATGTCATTCACCAGGTTCTTACGGGTTTCCCTTTCTGACCCCAAGCAGCCCCAGTGCTCTCCTGGGTAACTGTCCAGGAAAGCTCCTGCAGCCCATCTCCACTGTTAGAGTCCAGGCTCTCCACCCCCTCCAATGACTCAACGACGAGGGGCTAATATTTCCCCAGCTTACGCGCCTGTGCCTCCTTGATCCTCTTCTTCCAGGGTGCCGTTAGCTCTATTCAGGCCACCTACTTTTTTGACTGGGACCAGGACCAGGATGTCTTGTTGGAGGCTGGTGATGCAGCAAATTCAATTCGTAGGATGAAACTTAAGACAGTTTCTAGTACCGGTTGATAAAAGAGGGATGGATAAGGAGAGGTTTTTCTAGAACTACAATGGAGAATGAGACTGGATCAAGGCTGTTGGACAGAAATCTATGTCTGCGATCAGGTCTATATATTCTTCAGAGGTCTCTGATCTCGACTTGTGCTCCAAGGTGTCAGAGACCACCTTGGCAAGCACCCTCAGACCAGATCTTTCGTTTTTGGCTCAGACTGACACAGACATCTGTGTGATGGACTCAGAGGAGAACATGAGACTCACAGTTTGAAGCTTTGGTTGTATTCTGGGTTCTTGTTGTTTGGAACCAACTGAGTTTTCATCCTTACGTCACGATGGAGGTCAGAGGTCACAGTCAGCTGTGAACACACACACACACACACACACTGAAACCAGGAACTGAACCATGTAACTATTGATCACATATTAGTATCCTCACCTTCACATACGAGTCACATGACCTGCAGGACTTTCCCATCAGCCTTCGGGCCTCGTGGACTGCAGAGACAGAGAACAGGAAGATTAACGCTGATCAGAACTGATTAACGATCAATTAGACATTCCTTCAAATACATTCTGTGGTTATTGATCAGCCTTATCAAGTGATAATTATTTAATAAGTTGAAGTGTATTTTAAGCCTCCTCTGATTGGCTTCTGGATCACTCACTGTGAATGACGAGCTGTCCCCCTTCTGGAGTGATTGACAGCCGAAGCTGACCTATAGGAAACCAGGGTGACATTAGAGACTGCTGATTTAGCCAATCAGAGACCTTACACCATTGATGATTTCTTGATTGATTCACTAAACAATCGAACATACCTCTGCCTCTGAATGCAGACGGGTGGATCTTCCTCCTTCTCTTGGTCCTGGTCTCAGTTCTGCCCCCCACAGAACTGGACCTGATCCTTGGTGGTGCCCCATCTCCTCTGCATGATCCTGGACCCCAAAGTCTTTCAGACCTTTTTTTGGTGGTTCTAGTCCCTGAGAAGTCATCAGAGACCGCCGTGGATCTGGACCTGACCTGGGACCAAGACAGACAGATCAAAGAGAAGTTCTGGTCCAGGATTAGAGTCCTGCTCATAGAGTCTCTTTGACTAACCCCTGACGTGGTTGTGGTTGGTTTGCTCTGGTCCAGATGTGTCTCAGTGGGTGCTGGGTCAGTGTGATCTAAAATAACTTCAGACTTTCTGACCTGGACTGAGGTCTGGATCGTGGTCTTTCTGATTAGAGCCACTCTGACCTCCGGTTTGCAGGACTGGATCTCATATGCAGGTCTGAATGCAGTTCCAGGTGAAAACCCAGCTGTGGATCTGCTCCTGGTTCTGGTCTTTGAAACCCTGTGAAGAGTCAGAGACCATGAGACTCTGGCATCAGTCTGGACCTGTAGTTACTGATCAGTGATTGAGAACTGTAACCTCACTACCTCTGGTCTTCGTTTCGGCTCTGGGTTCTTCTGGTCCTGTGCAGATGTTCTCCTGGATCTCTGTTCTCCTTTCCAGTTCTTTCTTGCCTCTTCACCTCCATCACCTCCTCCTGCTCTTTGTACCTCCTCTTACAGCCTGAAATCTGGTTCAGGTGGAGAGCAGCTCCGTCACAGAGCCTATGACAAACAGAACCAGAAGGGGAAGTAGCTGAACCACATTTTAACCTAAAATAACTTTACTTAGCTTAATGGAATTAAATATGCATCCTTCAGATGAAGTAAGCAGATATTTCCCATCATGCACTGTGTCAGGTTCAAATCTGTGTTCTGCTCCAGATGTTAAGAGTTTCTTTCCTCCATTGAAACATCAAGACTCCTGCAGGTCCTGGACTGACTGAGAATCTGACTGGACCAAAATGGACTTTCTTATTGTTTGTTTCACCTCGGATCAAAATGAACATTTCTAGTTTAATTCCTAACTTCTCGATAAACTTTACACCTATTATAACTTCTGATACAGTGCACTTATTTCAGAAAGGGGGAGAATGGTGAGCTGTGAGAAGTGTCTTCTTATTGGTTACAATTCATGAAGGTGTGTAAAGTAGGTGGGGCAAATGGTGATGGTGACTGGTGAACTTGCACCTCCAGTCTAGAAGTTACAGCAGCATATAAACAAAAAGAATTTTTCATACATGCTGATTTGGATCAGGACGTCTACTTAAATGTGAGCGCTGCTCCATTATGGAAAAAAAATCATAATCACAATGATTATTGGTCAATACTGAAATCATGATTTAATACGATTACTCATTGTGCCGAGGCAGGCATTCACCCAGGACATTACCCAAACCAGGACTCTTCCTGCTATATGCCCTACTTACACGTAGGGATGTTCAACCTGTGGGTGAAATTCACAGAAAATGTACAAAAATACTATGATAATGTTATATCATGAGTTTAGCACATTTAAGAAGAATCATGCTTGGGAGCACGGGTTGCCCTTGATCTTCTGGGGCCCTGGGCCCTGTGTTCTGTCCATCTCTGGGGGTCTGGAGCTTGGCATCCTGGGGCCAGTCTTCTGTGGACGCGGGGCTCTTTGACTGGGGCCTTCCTCTATCGCTATCTGGGTGGATGTGTAGTCATTCCAGTGGTGGGTGGTCTGGTTGGGATACGTGGTCTTGGGTGGCCGCTGTTCTTCTGGGTTCTGGGGCCCCCTAGCCTAGCTCTGATCTTTGTGGTGGCCTGGTCACATTTGTACAAACACTGATCACTACTCATTTCTCTTATTTACTAACCTGCATGCTGAGACAGTCACTGTGTCTTGCTTTGTGTTTACTCACCAACAACTACAGTTATTTTCATGTTTTTCTTGTGATTAATGGTTTTTTCTGCGGTGAGTCTGTCTTTTTGTAGGTGCTTCTGATGATTGTCAGGTTTGTTTTGTTTTTTTCACTCTGACACACAAACAGCCAAATATCCCTAACTGTTTTTGAGAAGTTTACACTGTAAACCAGGACAGGATCAGCCGGTGACAACTTCACACACACAAAGTTCATCTTCAGTCTGCTGAACCTATCCCAGCCCAGCCCAGCCCAGCCTTGCCCAGTCAGCCCAAGAGACACACTAGTGCAGCGTCCCATTTCAGGATCTATGCACTTCGAAGTGCAGGTTCATCGGCCACATATGTCACAGTGTGTCAAGCACTATCCAATTTGGAAGACGCCTCTGAATCCACCCTACAAACCCACACTTAATTTCCTGTAGCGAAGGCTTCTGGTGGTACATCCTTCTTGGCCTCTTTTCTCCAAGAATTCATTGTGCACAAGATCAACGCGAATGAGCATCCAAGCTCCAAAGAGTTTCCGTTTACCTCACTTTAGTAGAAATGTGAACCTAAGTTGTTTTTTTTTACATTATTACTCAATCAGTATTTACGTTGACTAAAATGTCCTATAATATGCAAACTTTTTTGTTTTCAGTAGTTTTCAGAGGTTTAAGTGATTCAACATCCTACATTCCTGCTAAGGGAAGTTCTCGTCAGCTAGGCAGGCTTTCATGAACAGTAAGGTCACAGACTACGTAGGACACTCTGTAGACTACATACTGTAGTCCCTGCACTACCAAGTGTGTAGACCATGAACTGGGGACACAGGTATTACCTGCAGGCAGATGAAGGTCTTATGTAGACAGAGCACACTGGGCCCAGGTGTAACTAATGCACTTGCAAAATAAATTAAACACAATTGGTGGTGCCTTCACACACCTTATTGCTTTTTTTTTATTTTTAGCTGCATATTTGCACAGTATGAGTTTTATGTATTTTTTTTTACCTTCAATTTACATCGTTATACTGTTTGGTAAATCTGCTAGTTACCTGCAACCATTTAACATTACAGATTATATCATTTCTCAGTTCCTCACTTTACATTTATCATTCTGTATATTCTGTATTAACTGGTGAAGATGTGAGAAGTTTAGTAAAATACCAGGTAGAAAACATCTGCTGCAAAGATCTAGAAAGGAAATTATTCTTATAAACTCCCTCACGGTTAACTGAGGCTGAGACTGATGCAAACTTTGTGAAACTAAATAGTTTTACAGTTCAGTTCTCCAGCACTCAGCAGTAGATCTTTTCAGTGTCGAAAGCTTCACTTAAAATGGTAATTGTGGCTCTAGCTGGGATGCACAGCTAGGAAAATTTGACTGTACAAGGAAATTCAGGAACTACGAGCTTCAGGTTGCTAATAAAAAGTGTGTGTAATAGTTTGACACTCCTGAATAAATCCAGTTCCTTCTGCATAAAAATACTAAAACATGTACTTACCTCTGGTTTTATCTTTGGGTGATGTTTGTACGTGATAATAGATGATAAACTTTGCAGATTAATAAAAAATAAAAGAACATAAAGAACATAAGATGAAAAACAGAAGGATGTTTTCAAAAGTAGGTAAATCAGCAAAACTAAAGTTTAATATTCCTCACGTTTTATTATCTGGCTGTCATGTTAACCAGTTATTTTAACTTCCTGAGATGCAGGTTTTGTTTTCTTTAATGTCTCTCCTGTTTTCCTTTCCTTTTGTTTTGTTTATTGTTGTGATTTTTGTTGCCGTTTTGCTGTGTTGCTGCATTTTTGGTGCTATGTTGTTGTTTAAGTTGTGTTTCGGAGTTTCTTGTTGTGCTATGTGTTGTTATGTGTCTTGTTGTGTCATTTGTTGTTTAGTTTTTGTTTTCTGTTACATTGTTTAGCTTCCTGTTATAATCTTTTATAGTAGTAGTAGTAGTAACCTTTATTTACAACCAGGCAAATCAGTTGCAAACCTGTTCTCATTAACATTTGGTCTTGCTGCATCTCCTGTTTAATTTTGTTTCCTGTTTTTTTGTTTGTTTCTTGTTGTGTTGTTTCATTTCCTGTTGTTGTTAGCACAGTTTACTCAAACATGCTTCTTTCGCATTAACTTTTTGTATGAGGTCGACATACTTGTCTCATAATGTTTTTTATTCATTAAATATTTGTTTGTTAAAGATTTGTTTGTTTTTGTTACTTTGAGTCACATAACGCCATCACACAGCTGTTACTGCAAACACACAACACTCAACTGATTCAGTGTTTGGCTCAAATTTATGATGACAACTTGGTGTTTTTTGTTTTTTTCCTATTTGAAGTTCAGTTGTGTTTCCTCACATCTCAGCCATTAAACAGGACAGTGAACACATCACGTCCTTTGAATGGGACGTGGCGGTCCACCTGCAGCGAAGGCGGTCAGCTAAGTTCAAACCAGAAGAAACAAACGAGTCAAGACAGCAAAGAAGCTCGTCACTCTGATTAACACTAACGAGGAGGATTAACAGATTAACACACACACACACACACACACACACACACACACACACACACACACACACACACACACACACACACACACACACAATGACACACTGACATTGACTTGTGGTTGATTTTGCAGGTTTCGGGTCAACACCACTTATACCTCTGGTGTCCCAGATAAGAAAAAACTGAAAGCAGTTCCAGATCCAAACCATCCTGTTAAGTTTGATCGATTACCTTAATGTTCAGTTAGTGAAGGAATCAGAATCAGTCATAATAAATTCTACATTATTGATCCGAGCATCACACTTCCAAACATGCACTGCCACAACAAAATTCTTTGTTCAATGATGAGACAATCTAAATGGAAACTGATTGGAGATCAATCCTTCTATCATTTAAATAATGTGTGATTGTGTTTTGACAGGAACAGATCAATCAGCTCCATCAGGTTCTAAACCCAGAGTCAGACTGCAGAACTACTGGAACTGATCCAAGAACCGAACTCAAACCGAGGCAAAAAAAGGGGCAGAACCACAAAAGTCCTGTCAGAGCTGACAGAGAGGGAATTCCTATCAAACTAACTGCAGAGAGATTTAAAGCAGATAATCAGTTATTTAATGTTGGAGGTAAATGATGTGCTGCTGCGTCCCAGTTCTAATAAAAACATTTAGAAAATTACGTCTGTTGGTGATTTTTATTAACACTAATCTGAACTGTTCAAATATCTGTTTCTTATTTTTCTTTTCATGCACAATATTTGCTTTGAGAATTACAAAATTAATCTCATTATCTAATTATCTGGAAAATTTGTCACTAATGATTTTTCACTTTTTGTCCAGAAGTTCTAACATGAAACTTTCAACTTATTCAGTCTGAATAATTAACTTAGTTTGTAGCTGAATCAAAAAACACACAATAAAAATGTGCATTTTCTGTGGAGAATTTAGTTTGGGAACCTCTGAGTTTTCACTGACCTTCAATTCAAACCTTTTAAACTTGCTTGTCAGATATAGTCTCACCTTTTTCTGCTGCAGCGAGACGTTGCCTCCATCACTGCCGTGTCCACCAGCTAACCAGCAGTCCAACGGCTCCTCTGTCTCTGCTTCTGCAGATTTTCTGTCTTCAGGAGAAAAAAGAAAAAAATTCAAACCAGCTGCAGTTTTCCAACCCGTCAGCTCATGTTAAACACACACAGCTGCTTCCTGTGTGCACTGTCAAAATACTACGTTCTCATCATGAACAAAACAAAAAATAAGGAAATTAATGTCTGGTTGCTTTTTTCTTTCAATCATTCAATCCAATAAACGACCCAAAAAAGAGTCAACAGCAGAATAAGGTGTTCTGCAGATGTTTTATGTGTGCGGTCCACATACTCAACCCACAAATTCCTTTTCCTTAATGTATCACCGTTTAAAAGAGACATAAACATGTTTTCTTACAAAGTTACAACAAAGAAATTATTCACAAAACATTCATTTCCTTACTTTTTGTGTTAACTTTTGTTTGATTTGTTAGTTTCTGTTGAAACTTTGAAAGTATGTTTATGCTGCCTTTAAACCGAGAAGGTAACTCTTAAAACCTGAACTCCTTCCTGTTGCTGTGTGGGTTTTCTCCACATGGACATAGTGATGTAGTGCTGCTTAGCCTTCGTCTGAATCCGTGGGGGGATAACAAGGACTGTTTTAATTTCACTGATATGGTCTAATCTGCATGTGACAAAGGTAAGTTCTACTTCCTCTGTGTGGTGAGTGGATCATGATTATTATCATCATCATGAATAAAAAATCACAGTTTCAGATCAAAATCATTATTGATTGTAATTTCACTGTAGAAGCTGTTTCCTGGATGAATGGTGTGAAATTCAGTGTGTTTGACTCAGGTCACTTCCTGCTGTTTACACACACACACACACACAGGAAGTCCACATGTGTTAGTAATTAACAGGACGGGGGAGGTGCATTTCCATAGCAACAGACCAAACTCCAGTCAGAAATCTTAGAATGGAGAATGGACATTCAGCTAATGGCTGAGAAAACCACACACAAAATAACACGCGCACACACACACACACGCGCGTGCGTAGATCTACAACATGTTAAATGGCTCCATTCTTTAATCCGCTCAAAGAAAATAAAAACTGTAGATAGTTATTAAGCCATCCTGGTCCTGACATGGTTGACCAAACGTGCTTTAGAAATTTATATATATA
>JBAFTA010000013.1:31257739-31270544 GCA_036919975.1 Melanotaenia parkinsoni | reverse complement strand
CATCCACCAATTAAACTTGCAGCTACCTATCAGGGTGGCAAAAATTCTTGAATTTTAATATCCCAAAGTTATTATCAAAAGTATCTAGACTACTGTCTAAGCTACAAGATTCAAAGGTCAAAGGATGTTCAAGAAGGGTCTGTCACAATCAGATATCTGCTCACATTGCACTGACATGGGGGGGGGTTACTGGGCGTACTGGGGGTAGATTTATACACTAAGAGCTTCTTTTTTTTTGCTTTTGGTTTTTCATTTAATTTAAGAACTCCTGATGATTGTCAGCTTAGTTTAGCTGTAAAAGCTGTGGGAAATTCTCTGTTGTGTTTCTGTACAGGTGTAGCAGCTGGTTGTCGGGTGTTAGATCAGATTAAAGGGTCGTTGTCTTCTGTCTGTTGTATCTTTGTCTTCTATCTCCTCCTTTTTTCTACTTTCCTTTTCACTTCTATTCACTATTCTCCTTTATTATGTCTCCTCCGCTCAGATCCAGTAATAGCAGCCTTATACTCATAAAGCTTCTCTTAAGCAAATTTGTTTGGCACACACTAAGATGCTGGACAGGACAAGTAAAAAAATAAATAAATAAAATAAAAAAACAATCCAGCCTCTGAATCTGCTTCAGGTGGAGGATATTATATAGGAGCCTATTGATTTNNNTATACATATATATGTTTATGTGTGTGTGTGTGTGTATAATTGAACTGAACCGAGATGAACTCAATTTAAATTAGTTGAATTGAATCTAATTGAATTGCATTTAATCTTCTTTTTTTCAGATTATGGTTATAAACACTGATTTGGTTGTTTTGTTCAAGATGAAATATTTCTAGTTCAAGGTGAATCTGGAAAGAAACTCTGCTTGAGTGGTCTGATGATGCCAGAGTCTTCAACAGGTTGTTCACACTGAGCATGCTCAGAGCCAGTGCTGACTCTGTTGTGTTGACAGCCTGAGATAAAGCTGCTTCTCTCTCTCTCTTTCTGTAGATTCAGTGTCTCTCACCCCTCTGTACTGCACGTGCTCTCTCTCTCTCTCTCTCTCTCTCTCTCTCTCTCTCTCTCCACAAGACCTGGTGCCTCTCGCCCAGCAGCAGATGGTCCCTGTCTCTGTGGATTTGTTTCCATGATGATGTGAACACGCCAATGTCCATCAAGAAACAGAAATTAAAGGGATTTTTTTAGGCTTTGTGTTTATCTGAAGTCAATCAGGTGAGTTTCTG
Source organism: Melanotaenia parkinsoni (assembly GCA_036919975.1). Classification (NCBI taxonomy): domain Eukaryota; kingdom Metazoa; phylum Chordata; class Actinopteri; order Atheriniformes; family Melanotaeniidae; genus Melanotaenia; species Melanotaenia parkinsoni. The sequence continues at coordinate 31,269,330 of JBAFTA010000013.1, read as the reverse complement.
ATCATCAGTATGAGAAATTGATTGTTTGTCTTAATGTTTTCATGATTCTGAAAATTTCCAGATTTATTGATAAATCAGTTTAAGTGCTGATAATCAGATCAGTCAGAAACTGAATGTGTTTGATAGAGACCTGTTTCAGGGTCCATGAGCTTCACGGTCTGTTTCCATCAGTCAGGATCTAAACCTGTAAGTGTTCTGATTCAGTGGATGTTCTGATGAAGCCCGACCTGCCTCAGCAGGATTTTCTGCTTGTTTCAGGTCAGTAGAATCATGTTTAGATAACCAAGTGCTTGTGTGAAGTAACTTCAGATCATCAGCAGCTGGATGTCAAAGTAAAAAGGACTACTTTCCATCAGCTGAAGTACCCTCGAACCATAAAAAACTCAGAACAAAGACTTTGGGTTCTGACCAGATTTTGAGATTGCACGTGACTATTTCACAGTGTGGAGGTGTGAATCTTCCTTCTGTCAGTGAGGCTATTAAAGTCAGTGTTAATCTGTTAGATTGAAGTGAAACTGACAGTACTTCTAAGAAATTTAACTGACCAGCTGCTCCCTTTCCTGACTGCAGAATCAGGTCCAGCTGCTCGCTAATGTTAAACATGGCAAACATCGAGATAAGGGCCGGGTTCTAAAGTAGGTTTCCAACAGTCTTTGATCAGTTTTCAGAACCTCCAATGAGAACCTGTGGACACCCCAACGCTCTTTTTTAGAAGATACTGGATAAGAAACGTGATGCTCTTCAGACTCTGGAGGAGATTTTATCCATAGGAGTTGGAGATGTTTTTCAGGGGCATATTTGAGTCACAGTGAGTCTTTTTTTGGGTGGTGGGTGGTCAGGGTAATATTTGAAAAATCATACAAAGAAATCTCAGGTCTGTTATAAGGGTCTACAGAAAGGTTTCCTAATTGTTTTTAGGTCTTTAGGACCATTTTAGAGGTTTTAGATGATGTTTCAGGAGTCTGTGGTTCTACCAGTCTGTTCTCACTCTGAACGCATACAGATGATTCAGAAAGCTTTTTCACTTCTACTTTACAGCACCCCTCAAATGTCACCTCCACAATCATTAAATCAGGTTTAGTACTTACCTGCTGCAGCTCTACATGTTCTGTTCTTTTAAACATTAATGACGCTGCAGGCCAGTCAGACAGTTCTGAGTTCTGCTGGTCTTTAAATAGAAATCTGGTTTCAAATGTGGTTTTACTTCCAGAGATTCTGTTTCTCTGATGAATAAACTAAAACTAAAATCTGCTGCATAGCTGATTTTTTCTCTCTCTAAAACAAATCACACCTAGAAAGTTTCATGGCTGTTTGAGGAACGCTTTGTTGTGGGCATCTGGGCTAGATCACTTCAGCCTCAGTCACTGGGTCAGTGTGTGACCTGGTCCATGTTGCTGCAAACCGAACTGCATTTGAACGCATCGCAGACTGTATGTTAGTTCGGGTTTGAGTTGTTTCAGTGGATGAAAAGTTCTTCCTGAATATACATTATGATTTAGCGATCCAGTCAATCTGGGAAGTCATAAATACTATCCCACATTTAAAAAGAAAAACCTGGAACATCCCTTTAAGACCACCAGAGGATAAATAAAGATTGAGGAGTTCATGAAGGAAGAGTTTGTGGGAGGTTTTTTTTGACAAGTTCTCGGGTTGTTGAGATGATTTCTGGTATTGTTCAGATTCTCCAGGTTCTGGATTTTCAGTGAGCTCCTCTGCTGCAAGTCACTGAAGGGAGATTTTAGGAAGGAGAAGATTCAGATTAAACCAGTTCATGGATGGTCCCTGTTTAGCAGAAATTCTGGGTTCCTCATGTAGGTCCCAGAAAACGTTACTGAAGAAGCAGGAGGTTGTTTCAGGGTCTGAGGAACAGAAACATCTGGTTGTTTTTGTGTTTCAGGATGATGCTGAATGACCAGTGGACCATCATGAACAACAGCAGCTCAGAGCTGGACGGCAAGCGGACCAGCAAGTACAAGGTAACACAAACATCAGACACTGTCAGCTGTACGATCAGAGGAGACCTCCAAAGAGTTAATTCCTGTTAATCTGGAGTTTAACTGTTGGATTAAAATGTGTCTAATCTGCAGCATCTGTCAGCCTCACTGATCTGCTGAGGATCTACAGATTAAATACGACAGGAACACACAGATTTGTTCTGATGGTGGTTGTCACATCATTTTTAACATCTTACTCTGTAAACCCCCAGACCTGCTAACAGACAGTTAATTCATCTCGCTGTCTGAATAATGGGGTCAGAACCTTCATCAGAACACTGAAGCTCACATTCATCCAGTAGAAACCTCTGCTGAGCAGGTTGATCTGCAGCAGGGAAAAGTAACTGAGTAAATTTACTCCAATGCTTTAACATCAATACATTTGTGTGTTTTCAGAGATGCTGCACCTTCCTGTTATGGTTCGTCATCACATTAGTTGTCATAACCGGCGCCATCACAGCAACAATCACCATCCTGTACCTGAACCACTATCCTCTGCCCTTCATCGGCAGGTAGCACACCTCTGCACACGTTTCCAGTTTGTTCAGAGTAGGAGGGTCACGTATGGAACTTCTGCTTTGCCAAGGGGAGCTTGTGGATTTTAATCTCTAATTATGCTTTAGTGTTTTTCTTTGTTTTTGCAATGTTACATGTTTTATGTTGAACCTGAGAAGAGGACGCAAAGGAAGGAGGAGAGTGAGGAGAAGACAAAAAGAGAAAGATACGTCAGACAGAAAGTAACAGCAACCAAAACAGATAACCTGACAACCATCTGCTACACCTCTATAGAAACTTAACAGAGAATGTCCTACAGCGTCTGTAAAACCAAAAAAAAGCCCATCATCTGGAGCACCTACTGTAAGACAAACAAAAGAAAAAGCATAAATAACAACAAGAACAATATCAGCAATTACTATATGAAAACACAACCGTAGCTATTGTTCATTAAACCTGCAGGACAACATAGTGCAGTGGCTCCCAAACTGGGGGGCCCGGCTCCGAGGGGCGGGACCCAGAATTATGACGTGGGGCGTCTGTTGTTGTTGAAAAGGGGCCCTCAGAAAAAGTTTGGAAATCACAGACATAGTGATTGTATAAGCAAAATGGAAGGACTGAATTGGGTTTAGTGATTCAGGCAAATGCAACTTCACCCAGATGGAGACACAGAGAGCAACAAGACCCCAGCAACCAGAAACAACCACATATCCTCCCATAAGATGGAGGAGGAAGGCCCCCAGCCAGAGCTTCCATGTATGAAAATGGCTTGCTGTTGCAGCTTTAAAGTCACAGTGAGACTGGAACCAATGAGATTTTATTTGAAGAAAAACAGAATGCAATGACTACTACACCGTGCAGTCAATATTTTATTCACAATGACAAAAGTGAGACATTTTCTGATTTCATCAGCTCATTTTTAATGAAACAGCATCAACACATCTGAAACAAGTTGGGACATTTAAACACTCCAACAGAGAAACCTCACAACATGAACACTATTCCAGCTTTATAACTCATTTTCAGGTCTGTCAATGACGACCTTCCACTGTCCCCTCCTTCCTTTGAGGTCAAATGACAACCAAGTGATCTAAACCTAAGTTACATTTGTTTGGAACTTCAGTGTTTTGCTGTGTGGAAAAATGCAGATTTTTAACATTATATCATGAGATCAGGGTCACATAGCAGCTGCATAGTAATCTGGGTTGTCGTGGTAACAGGACTGGAGTCTCCTCACCTGCCATTTCCACCAATCCTATGGAGTCTGGTGCCCTGGTGACAATATCGCGTGTTGCAGATGGACAACCAATCAGCGTCTTTCTGGACCCAAACTGTCCAGACTTCAGCGAGCACTTCTTGCGTTGGGAGGCGCTGCAGAGCTCACTGCTGCGGGCGCTGACCAATCACAACGCAGATGACTGGCAGGAAAGGGGAATGGTCCAGAAAATGGGCGACGAGCTGAAAGTGTTATCAGGTCACACCCACAACCTGAGACTGGAAGCTGATTTGTTAAAAAGGGGTCAAGGTGCTTTGGACCAACATATAAACAGGCTGCAGACTGAGCAGAACCGAGTCATTCAGGTACAAGAAACCCGCAGATCTGTCAAATAACGACAAAATAACTGTTCAAACAAGATGAAAAGTCAATAAATGTTTTTTGTTTTTTTTTGTTTTTGTTTTTTTTTTGCTTACCTGGGCAGGTGTTGAACGACAATCATTCAGGTGTGCTGAAGTTGGCTGAAGGTTTCAGTGATTCTATTCTGAGCCTGCAGAGGGAGATCGAGAGCCTAAAGAGGCTGAAAAACGAGCTAAGCCAAGAGAGCAAGCCCACAGGTAAGACACAGGAAACATACAGAAAGCAGTCAGAAAGCAGACAGGAAAATTTGCAGAAAACATGCAGGAAGCACAAAGGAGCACACAGGAAACACACAGCACACATGCAGGAAACAAACATGACACATGCAGGAAGCACGTGTGGTAAAACTAGATTTCTACTTTGATATCTTTAATGATTTTTATGAAATTGCATTTTCAGTTAATGATTTTTTAGCATATTTTTTCACATAATGCTCATGTTAAAGTGCAAAGATGTCATATACTTTCAAGTTTGACCCTAAAAATATTTAAAAAATTGTAAGCTTCTTTCATGATAAACTGTTCTCCAATACAATCCACACCACAAAGTCCAGTATTTTTCTTCTCTCAGCTAGTGTGATGTACAAGTGAAACTAAATAAAATTAGAATATTTAGAAAATCTCAATTTATTTCAGTAATTCAACTTAAAAAGGGAAAGTAATATTTTATATAAACTCATTGGATGCAAAGTGAGATATTTCAATCATGTATTTGTTATAATTTTCATGATTACAGCTTACAACTTAAAACCCAAAAATCTAACTCTCAGAATATTAGAATATTACATGAAGTTGATAAAAAGGAAAAAAAAGAAAAAAAAAAAAGGATATTGATGTGGATCATCTGAAGAGTATTGCATGTGAACTCAGTACTTGGTTTGAGCCCCTTTTGCATGAATTCCTGCCTCGGCGTGGCGTGGATGTTATCAGCCTGTGGTCCTGCTGGGGGGGTGAAGACCAGGATGCTTCAAAACAGCTTTCAACTCTTCTGCAATGCTTGAAATATCTTACTGTGCTTGTAATGAGTTTATTTATTAGTTTACCTTTTTAAACTGAATTACTGAAATAAACTAAGTTTTGCATGATATTCTCATTTTTTTGAGTCTCACCTGTATTTTATTTTCTCTTAAAGTAGCTCAGATTTCAGAGCTCACCAGCCAATCTCCATTTCCCTCCTGTTAGAGCTCACAATTTCCTCTTTAAACTTGGAAATGAGGGGTCTATTTAACCTGCCATAATACCCATATAAAACGCAGCAGATTAATAAAACTCCATCTGTGTGTTCATCGGAAGAGTCTGCTGCACACAGTTCAGGAGTTATTTAAACATTACTTGTAGTTTTCATGCAGGAAGTGTTTCTTTGAGGCTCTGTTTCTTGTCTTCCTCCCTTCAGAAAATACAGGCATATGTCTCCACAAGCTCTCTGTCCACCTAATAAACAGATCACAGTTCAGGAACAAGTTTCCATCAGTGTTTTTGCCTCAGAGTATCATTGACGTCCTTCAGCTTTACATCTGTGTTTTTCAGCTGCCAGACCCAAAGACTGCAGTGATGTCCTGGAGTCAGGCGTCTCTGAGGACGGAGTTTATTCTGTGTTTCCGACTCACAACCCAGACGGCTTCATGGTTTACTGCGACATGAGCACTGATGGAGGAGGCTGGACGGTACGCATACACCCCTTTCAATGTCCACAGCCTCCTGTTGGATGTCAGAGGAGCAGCAGCCTGTTAGGTTAAGTTAAGTTTGTCAGCCTGAGCTGTCGACAGCTGCTTCACTGCAAAGACTAATTAGCTTAAGGAGCAGAGAGGAAGTCCTGCTTCTTCCTCTGCACAAAGCTTGTCACTTCTGTTTCTTTCTCTAAAGATGTTACACTTTATTAACTATGCATCAGCTGGTTCAACAGGCTTAACTTAATGTGTTGAACAGGAACTAAGCTCAGGAGTCAGGTAAAGATGTAAGCTGGAGGCAGACATGAAGTCCATAAAAATGTTTCTGTATTCCTGTATCAGACTGTTGGACGACTAGCTGGGCGACTAGCTTTAAGTCCTTCTAACTGGTACAAAGACCAGTGTGAGGATTTAGTTTATAACATAAGTCATAAAGGTGTGACTGTGTATGTTGCAGGTAATCCAGAGGAGGGAGGACGGCTCTGTGAACTTCTTCAGGGGCTGGGAGGCCTACAGGGATGGTTTTGGGACAACGACCGGGGAGCACTGGCTGGGTGTGACACACATTTTTTTCTTCTTCTATGTCTCTGAGAAGATCATAAAGCACAGAATCCTGAATCCAGACAATGTGGTCATTCTTATATCAAACATCCCCTGTGTTTAATGTCTGGTTACACAATATTTTCTCACTTTGCTTCATTAAATAGCTCATATTTTCATTCCTTACATTTTTGTTCTGCCATACACATCATCTATTTATCAAAGCATGCTATTTAATTTAGACAGGCCTCCTCACTGGCTGCCCTGCTTGTGGTTTGGTTTTTATTGAATTTAGTTCTTGATGTAAAGAATCTTTGGGTTTTATGAAGTCTGTGTTTTGGCATACCCATCAGACAATCAACTCAGCATACCTCCAACTACACGGATATTGAGTCAGCATACAGCTGACTGTAAAGGCATGAGCAGTTAGTTCTTGTGTTTAAAATTCTGTATTAATTGTACAGATGCTAAAGTGCATCTCTTGTATAACAACAGCTTAACTGTTATGCATCATTTTGGACAATTTTGTCCATACAGGCAAATCGTTCCTCTTCATCTGGCCAGCTTTTTGGCTGTTTTAGTCCATATAGCACAGTTTTTTAGGATAAAGTCTCTTGATGCACTTTGGAAATCAACTTTTAGTTTTTCTAGTGGGTGGGCAGAACCTTTGTGTGGAAAAGAATCACTATCCTCTTGAGTCATTAAGGAAAAAAAATGTCCACTTCCCAAGAACTGCTATTAACAGATGAAATGGTTTAATAGATAAATCTCTTAAACTACTTCAGTCCTGCTCAAAACTACCAAACAATGAAAGATTTAAATCCCAAATGAAAGACTCGACGCCACTGCTGTTTTTTCATTTATGTGTTTTTTATTTTTTCATTTAAAAAATTGTAGATTTAGAAATAATTCCCAAACAAAATTTTGTTTTATGGAAAATAGCTCAGCCTTTGTGCTTTTTACGGGTTAAAATCCTCAACATCATGAATGTTTGGTTGTTTTGAGCAAGGCTGAAGTTGTTTAAGAGTTTTATGCAGAAAAAATATGAATTTGTTAAATTTTCATGGCAGTTCGTGGACAGTGTATATGTACTCAGGAGGGAAGTAAATTAACTGATGCCTCAGGGTTAAAACCCCAGAAGAAATATACAAAAGTCTACTTAAACTCTAAAGTGTGATCGTAAGGTTGTTTTAAACTTATTGTAGCACCAACTTATTAGCTTCCAGTGAAGATGAACTCTGCTCATTGTTGGGCAGCTCGTAAGAATCTACGTTATTAATTAGTGAAGTTTTTGCATTGCATCAGCTCTTCGTTTTATATTATGAGCTCATCGTGGTAAGGATGTTTCTCTCTAGCATGTTTTAAAACATGTTTTTAACATAGTTTACTAGTGTTGATGGAAACAGTAGTGGTATTCCCCAACATGGCAGTCAAAGGCCTGAGATGTCATCTGCATATTCACTGTTTTAAAAGTGCTTAATTTTATTCTTAACTATTATTATTTATTAAGTGTCCTCAATAAAACAGGATCTTCACTTAGTCTGTGCCTTCATGCTTGAATTAAATACCCTTCTGCCTGCCCGTCTGTCTTTCAGGTCTGCAGAGGATCTATTCCCTCACCAGGTCGGGTGGTTTCGAGTTACGTATCGACATGGCGGACTTCGACAATGCCACAGCTTTCGCTTGTTACTCTGACTTCTCGGTTGGTAGAGACTCAGTGAACGCTGAAGAGGATGGATACCCACTGATTGTGGACGGGTACTCTGGGACTGCAGGTACTGCAAAGTATCGTCTTTGCTTTCCAGACACTAGTTCACATTTTCACCCATCTGACCACAGAACAGTTTTCCACTTTGCCTCAGACCTTTTAAACGATCTTTGGTGCAGAGAAGATGGCGGTGTTTCTGGATCTGTCATGATTCACTCTTAGTGTTCCTTGGTTTACTTTTATGTTCTTTCATGTTCTGTGTTTTTGGTTCATGTTCTTGGTTTTTGGTGTTTTTCAGTGTCATGTTCTGTGTTTTTTTGGTTTCTGCTCATTAGTTCACCTGGTCTGATTGTTCATTCACCTCACCTGTGTCTCGTTAACCCTTCAGTGTATTTATTCCTCCCTTACCAGTTCATTGAGTTCAGTTGGCTTGTTGTCACAGTTAGTGCTTTAAGGGGTAGCGTGGCTCAGTGGGTAGAGTGGTTGTCTTGTAGCCTGAGGGTTGCTCGGCCTGTCAAGCTCATCCGCCATCAGTGTGTGTGTGTGTGTGTGTGTGTGTGTGTGTGTGTGTGTGTGTGTGTGTGAGAATGTGATGTATATTGTAAAGTGCTTTGGGTAAAAGCGTATATAAATACAGACCTTTTACCATTTCTGTGTTCCCTTTGCTCCTGTATATTTGTTTGTTAGATTTAGCCCATGTCATGTCACAGTTTTTGTTTAGTAAGTTTGAGTTTTTGTTATTAAACCTTTTACCTGCACTGGTCTGCCTCCTGCCTCTTCAAGCCTGCGCTTGGGTCCTCAGCTCCTGACAGGATCCTGTTCACATATGGCTTCTTCTTTGCATGATAGAGCTTTAACCAAATTTTCAGTCAGTGATTTCTGGAAGTTTTTCTGAGTCCACGCAGTGATTTCGAGTAGAGAATCGTGTCTTTTTAAATGCCTGAGAACCCCAAGATCACCAGCATCCACCTTCACCCTTCTCCCTTCTCCCAAGCACACAGAGATTCCTCCTTATTCTCTGAACCTTTTGGTGTTATTATAAACTCTAGATGGTGGGATCTTCAGTCGATGTTACATTAAGGAACATTTTTCTGAAGTTGTTCCACAACTTTTAGACTCCAGACAGTTGCCCACTCACCTAATTCGTCATCAAATTCTCCTTCAGTTGTTTTGATTTGTCCAACTACATTTCCCGTCTTTTGATGTTTTTTTTTAATATGTGAATAAATATTGGTTTAAAATTTGTTAATCACTGCATTCTGTAGCACACACAACACATTTCTGTATCACACACTACTGAATTTGTTGTGGAAAATAATGATATTAAAATTGTTTTACCCACTTATCTTTCTCCTCCAGGTGACTCCCTCCTGAAACACTCTGGGATGCGCTTCACTACTAAAGACAGGGACCAGGACCAGTCTGAGAACAACTGTGCAGCATACTACCAGGGGGCTTGGTGGTACCGGAACTGCCACACCTCCAACCTGAACGGGCAGTACCTGAGAGGAGGCCATGCTTCCTACGCTGATGGTGTGGAGTGGTCCAGCTGGACCGGTTGGCAGTACTCACTGCGCTTCACCGAAATGAAGATCAGACCCAGAAAATCTGAGTCCTGAACCAGGAACTAAATCTGTATGTCTGACCCCAAAACCCATCTTGCACCTGAGAGTAATTCTCTGTTGCATCTGTTCACATGTGTTTTATAAAATGTGCCCATTTGTTCTGTTTTGTTGTGTGCTGCCTGTGATATAACCCATACTATACGATACTGATTGTTGACTGGAGATTGCAGTGATGAGAATTTCAGTAATTAAAGGTTTTTGATTTAAGCGTCTTTTATTTATTTATTTGGGGGAGTTTGGGTTAAAAAAGACAGTAAAAGTGAGTGAAAAAGCAACAAATGTGGACTTTTGAAGACTGACGTGAAAGCATGCAATGTTTACTCTTCTCAAATGTTCCTGGGTACTACGAACCTCCTTTGTTCTTCTGATCTCAGAGCTCTACAAGAAAAGTAATAGTGCAGAAGCTCAGAAAGATACGGAGGTGCCAGACCGTGTAAACATTGAAAAGTCAAAGTCAAAAATAAAATAAAAAAAAAATCTGAACGTGGCAGGCAGCCAGTGAAGGGAGCGTAGTACTGAGGTAATGTGCTCCCACCGTCTTGACCTCGTTTATAGGCGGGCAGCTGAGTTTTGGATCAGCTGTAGATGGCGGAGAAGAGACTGGTCAATCCCTGAGTAAAGGGAGTTGCAGTAGTTCAGTCTAGAAAAAGATAAGAGTGTGAATGACCCTTTCTAGGGCATCACAAGAAAGAAAAGACTTGACTATACTAGAAAGTCTCAGATGATTAAAAACTAGACTGGACTACTGCACTGACCTGCCTGTCAAATTTGAGGTTAAAATCAAAAACAACCCAAGATTTTTAATAAAATGGCAGGCAAATGAGTCCAGAGAGCCAACAGCACTGTTACATCCTGCCATCCTGTTATTCCCAACAGGAAAGACCTCTGTTTCATTTTCATCTCCATCCATGTTTTAACATCCCACAAGCTTTTCTGTAGGTTCTCTATGCTTGCTCTCCATCAGATTTTAAAGGCAAATAAATCTGGATGTTGTCTGTTTAACAATAAAATGACATATAATAAAAAAAATAAAGACCAAGCTTAGATTATTCTGTTTGGTAGCAAAGAGAAGAGGGTTCACATTGAGACTTGGGCCAAGAAATCACAGACCAAGTTTGTAACCTTGTGTTGAGTGTTGATAGACTCAGACCTGACTTTCAGCAGCTGCATCAAAACCCTCACTAAGAAGCTTTTTACCAGCAGAATTAAAAGATTAGTCTCCCAGAAAGACCGGGAAAATCTCATTCATCCCTAGTACGCTGGATTGCTGTAATGATCTTTTAACAGGACTTCATAAAAAGAGCATTAAACATCTGCAGCTCATCCAGATGCTGATACCAGAGTTTAAACCAGGACTAAGAGATCTAAACACATCACACCAGTTTTGAAATCTTTACACTGGCTTCCAGTCAGTCACAGAATAAATGTTAAAATCCTTCTGAGCATTTACAAATCCCAGAACGGTTTAGGCTCAACCTCACACACCAGCTCAGGCTCCTTCCCTGCCAGAGAGGTGATGTCCGACATCCCTTGAGCTAGCATCAGACCGCCAGGGCCCCCACCTTCAGCCGCCGCTCAGCTCACACTGCACCCGACCCCTATGGCCCCTCCAGCATGTGGTGAGTCCACAGGATGGGGGCCCGTGTCACCCTTTCGCGCTAAGCCTGACCTGGCCCCATGGGCAAAGGCACAGCCACTAGGCGCTCGCCTCTGTGCCTCACCTTCAGGCCTGGCTCCAGGGGGGGGGGGCCCTAGTGGTCCAATCCTAGGATCTGAAGGGCATGCAAACTCCCCCACCATGGTAAGGTGGCAGCTCATACAATATTAATGTCTGTGTCTATTATTTGATTAAGTCGTCCACTGAAATAATTTAAATGAAAAAATGTTGCTCTCTCTCTCTCTCTCTCTCTTTCTCTATACATATATA
>JBAFTA010000013.1:31241010-31252997 GCA_036919975.1 Melanotaenia parkinsoni | reverse complement strand
GCTGGTATTAGCGGATGCGAGCTGGTATTAGTGGATGTGTGCTTGTATTAGCGGATGCGAGCTGGTATTAGTGGATGTGTGCTTGTATTAGCGGATGCGAGCCTGTATTAGCGGATGCGAGCTGATATTAGCGAATGTGAGCAGGTTTGAGCAGTTATTAGCAGGTGTTTTGACTTGTGTGAAAGTAGATGAGGAGACACTTTGAACAGATTAGATGAAATTCCTGTCTGACATTTCTTTTTCCTTTATCCTTCTGTTCCTGTCCAATCACACTGCAGCCGGAGTGCCAGGGGAGGAGCCTCGTTGCTCTGTGTGTCGAGAGGCGGAGCAAAACTCTGACAGCCAATCAAAGATCAACAATCAAATCCTGATTTGTGGGAAATGTGGAATCGGTAAGTGAGCCTTTGATCCAGCTGTATTTCTCATGAATTCATAACAGTTACAGTTAACCTGATGATGATGTCACCCTGTGTGTGTGCGCATGTTTGTGTGTGTCAGGCTTCCACCAGCTGTGCCATGTTCCTCCAGTAGAGGGCAGCAGCAGTCTGAGTCCATGGTTCTGCCGACGTTGTGTTTTTGCCCTGGCTGTTCGGGTACCAACCCTATTCTTCTTCTTCTTTATTATATATCCATCAATAATCATTTAGTCCAGCAGACCAACCTAATCTATCTCCTTGTCTCTCTACAGAAAGGCGGCGCCCTGAAAAAAGGTCCAATAGCCAAAGCTCTGTCCGCCATGAAGCAGGTTCTGCTGTATGACCTGGAATCTCTGGACTGGGACTCTCAGCACCGGACCAATCAGCAGCAGTGTTACTGTTACTGTGGTGGCCCTGGAGAGTAAGACCAACAAACCAGACACTCAAAGGGGTTCAGCCCGGTCCAGGTGTTGACTGATGATGATGTGTGTGTGCAGGTGGTACCTAAAGATGCTGCAGTGTTTCAGGTGTCACCAGTGGTTCCATGAGGCCTGCACGCAGGTTCTTCAGGAGTCCATGATGTTTGGGGACAGGTGAGACTTTCAGGTTCTCCTCGTCCTGTTCAGGTTTGGATCTGTGACGAATTCTGATAATTCTGTCCGTCTTCAGGTTCTACCTCTTCCTGTGTGCGGTGTGTAACAAAGGGTCAGAGTACGTCCGCCGCCTGTCTCTCAGGTGGGTCGATGTGGTCCACTTGGTTCTGTATAACCTGTCCGTGAGCAGTAAGAAGAAATACTTCGAGCTGGACGAGATTCTGGCCTTCGTCTCAGCCAACTGGGACCACTTACAGCTTGGAAAGGTAACAGAATTATCTGATCCACACTGTACTGGGCTGAATCAAACATTCTGAACGGGACCAGACTGGAGTTAGCAACATGAACCAGAATGAATCACTGTTATTTATTAACAGAACCAGACTAAGCTGAACCAGGCTAAATCGAGTTAGACTGCTCCATGCCCTACCAGGCTGAGCCAGACTAAATACAATCAGACCGTTCTAAGCCAAACCAGGTTGATTGATTTTATGTAAATGTTTCCTCTTAAATTTGCTGTTTGTTTTGGTTCAGCTGTCGAACACTCCACCTGCAGAGAGGGGGCAGTACCTGCTGGACGCTCTGAATAAATACAAGAGCAAGTAAGAAACATACATCACAGACGCTTTTCATGTGTGTCTCTTGGGAACTTTTACAAAGCTAAAGGTGTTTTCAGGTTTCTCTGTGGGAAGGAGATTAAGAAGAGGAAGTGCATCTTTCGTCTGAGGACACGAGTCCCTCCCAACCCTCCCACCAAGCTCTTTCCTGAGCGTGCTCACAATGATGGCGGGCATGGTCGCAAGAAAGCCTTGGCCAGGTAGCTCTTGTGATTTGTCAGTTCATAACTTTGCATGGTCCTAAAACCTGACAGCATTCAGGTTTATTGTCCTAAAACACGACTCCGTCCCAGTTTCTTGTCCTAAAAGCTGACAGTGTACCAGTTTATACACATAAAGCCTGCATGTGTTCCAGTTTGTAGTCCTAAAAACCTGACATTGTTCCAGGTCAGGGCCGGAGTGGAACTAATTTTCAGCCCAGGATTTTTATATTTAAAGGCGGATTTATACTCGAGTGGTGTATGCGTGCGGTCGGTTACGGCGTAGCGGACGCTGGTGAGTTTGATCTCCTTACTCGAGCGTAGGGGGAACGTGTCGTTTTGGTGTTGTGCTGCAGTGTCAAGTACACAAAAAGAAAGAAATAAAGAAAATATGATTTAGATTTAGAAATACACATCAACTGTAGTGAGACTGCAATTCTGTTGTTTTCTATGTTATATGGACTCTATAGAGGCCTCTGGAATAACTAAACATCTCTCTGTGGTCAGTAGCTACACTGGGTGGACTAAACAACACTGGGTCGTGCACCTCAGCATCTATTTATCCCTACATTCATAATTATTCAACCATTAGGCAACATTAGACTTGTTGATGTTATTCTCCATCATATTTATTAAATATTGTTCTGTCTTTTTTCTTTAAAAGCTCACAGTGGCTGTGGCTTTATTCCCAGTATGGAGTAGTTTAATGACACCTGGTCTGAGTAATGATCTACTCTGCAGGTAATCTAGGCCTGTGGAATTGAACAGTTATTTATTCTAACATTTACTACTTATTTTCATAACCAGCACAAAAACAAAAGAGGACGTCTTAGTTTTAAGAATGCAGGAAACTTCTGTTGATTAAACATCTGCACAAAAACTTAAACTAGCAGAAAACAGATGTCAATCATTTCTCAAAAACCAGCGACAGTTTGCACATTTTCTCCCGATGATAGTACCTAATAGTACCTGATAGTACCTGCCTGTAGTGCCAAAGAAGTAAGAAAGAGTAGAAAGAGTAAGAAAACATTAAGACTATGTAAAAATTAGGGCTGTCCCAGTGATTTATTTAGGAGGTAACATTACTAACAATTACTGTGAGAAAACATTGCTATTTAACGACTGTTTCGTTTATTGAGACCACAAAGGAAAAAGCATGTCCAACTTTTTATTAAGATTGAAAACTGCGTTACCATGGTGATCCGCGGTGGAGGTTAGTCTACTACCCAGCCAGTTTCACCGTGGTCGTATTTACACGGTGAGAAACTGGAGAATGTTTTGTTCATTTGCTGCTTCACATTAAACATGACTTACGTACGAACTTCTTATTTGACTGTCCTCCTCGTTACACATGAACGTTTTTGTCGAACGAACAAGAATTTCTGTTAAAGAATTAAACAAATGAAAAAGACCATTTTTAAAAACTTGAATTTGTTCTCTTTTTTGCTTGCTGTCATTTTTCAAGCTTTCCCAGATCATCCTTTAATCTTCTTTTTTCAGGAGTGCAGACAAGCAAAGATGGACGGGACATAGGCTGGGGACAACGGGTTGTTGCACTTTTTCCTAAAGGAAGACAAATTTAGCCTGAATTACATGTCCATTAACAACAGACTAACGTCTGGTCCTGGGGCGCAATAACTTTAAATCCCTGCAGTTTTCTGCATCCTAGCAAAGAGTTCCTTAATTTATTATAAATAAATATATTCAAAGTTAGAGCAACCCACCAAAAGTAGATTTGGAAAGAGTACGACACAGAATTTTTGATAAACTTGCCACCAACATAGTGCTGCTACGCAACTGAGAGCTTTCTGACAGATTCCAGTTAGTTACGTTCAGCCCGTCGTTCAGTCAGCAGGCAGTCCGTTAATTGGAACATCCAAAGGCACAACACGGATGTACCTTTTTGTGTTTGTTTTTTTTATGTTTAAAAGCTAGCTGTAGACCCGAGACCCGTAGCAGTACGTCTGCTTTGTTTATCTTTTTGCCACCCACAAATGTTGCTAACGTGTAAGTCATGTGATCAGTGAGGAAAGCTGAGGATGGTCTGTAGGAGGAATAGATATTTCAGTATTGATCTGCACATCACTACTAATTGTTCTTCTCTGATAACTACTATTGATGTCTTTTTCCTCAACGTGTTGGCTATGACCCGATGAACTGGGCACATGCAACATCAGAAATATTTCAGACTTTAGTGAAAGACAGCTCCTCTTTGGCTTTATCCCATATGGGTTTTCATAGTCATCTCTGATTCCTCAGAACGTCTGATTGCTGTAGCCTGTCATTGAAGTGCTGCAGGAAGGTGGCAGAACCAGTGGGCGGTCTTTTTGATCTGGACCTGGTGGTCTAAATGAATCCTAACTCAGTGTTTTATGTGTTTGTGTGCAGCGGTTCAGCTGAGAGGAAGAAGAAAAAGTCTAAGTGGCTTCTGGAGGATGCCATTCCTACTGTAAGATTCTTCTCCAGTTGTAAACAAAGTTGTACATGTGGAGGCTCATCCATTGTTAACCCGGGTCATCTGATCGTTTGTAGAATGAGCTGTCCTGCAGTTGGACCTCCAACCACCACATGGCCAACATCTTTGACTTTACTCTGGATGAGCTACAGAGCCTCAAGAGGTGAGATCAATAGCGAGATCAAAACATCATCAGTTCCAGCAGGCTGCATATGTAATGTTGCTGCTCTTCTGCAGCAGTTCCAGTAGAGCCGTTAGTATTGATCAGGACTCTACTGACGCCTCCACCTCCGGTTCAGCTACAACCAGCGCTTCCTACCACTTCAGGTAAGCTGTCCTCCAACTTCCTGCTCCTCCGGCTATGGAGGGACCATCTGATTGTCTCTGACCTCTGTCCTCAGAAAGAGGGTTGGCAGCAGGAAGAGGAAATTACCCAGCAACAGCTACGCTCAGTGGGCGAATCACTGTGAGGCAGGGGAGGAGCTTGGAGGGGAGGGGCCATCTGAGATCAACGAGGACCCAGCTGCTGCAGGCCACGCCCACTTGTCTACAGATTCCTCTCACTTCTTCTCTGACTCCTCCCAGATCCCCTCAGACTCCTCCCACCTCCACTCCTCGATCTCGTCGTATTTTGGAGTGGCAGGCAGACTGACCAATGGGGAGAGATACCAGGTGTTGGCGCGCCGTGTCACCGCTCAGGGGACGGTCCAGTACCTGCTGGAGTGGGAGGGAACAACACCTTATTAGGACATTAACATGGTCACAGAGTTAGGGTGTGTGAGAAGATTTGATTCCACTTCATCCACACTCATCCGATCAGCTGGTTGTTGGTTAAGATCGCTCAGGTCAGGTGGGTCAGAGGTACTTTTTTTTTTTTTTTTTTTTAAAAAAGACAAAAAAAAATGTTGCTTAGCAACAGTGGTCTAGTGACTAAGGTTGTTCTTGGATCCCAGTTACCATAAAACCTGATGCACTGTATCAGACACTTAAAACCTGTGGGACCCATGTCCCTGTGAAAGTGTCCCTGTAACACACTTGTAAAACACCAGTGTCCCCGTAAAATACCTCCATCTCTGCAAAACACTTCTTTAGTGTCCCCATAAGCACTGGCCTGACCTGTTTTTAATACCTGCATGTACTTCCATTTAAAACAGCCTTTATCTGTCCTTGTAAAACATCTGGCCTGATAAATATGCCACAGTTAATGGATTCATCTCCACGAGCACTTAACTGACATGTTTTTATAAAATATCTATATTATTAAAGACATTCCTATAAACACCATAAACTCCTGACCTGTGTAACTTTAAAATAATATAAAGCCTATCTTGTGTCCCAATGAAAAGCGTGCCAGTTGTCCCCGCCAACATTTCTCTGATCTGTGTAGCTGTATATACATGTCAGGTTTGCATAGGTGAGTGTGGATGGATCAGCTGATCACACACCTGTACAGACAGTATTTAGTGGAAACAAGATGATGTGATTCAGCCAAAGACTCAGTTGGCAGCGATGTTTAGTGTTTTAGTCCGCTATCTCAGTGTTACTGTTCAGGATGACTGTAGGAGGACTTCTTCTATGTTTTCTAATGACAAACCAAACAGTTTCTTTTTCTATGATTTCTTCAACAGTCAGTCCTTCTGTAATGTCCTGTAATGTTAATGTAATGTAATGTAATGTTCCCAACTGTCAAACAGCACTCTGTCTCACCTGTACTCACAGAAGAATGTGAATATGTTTACCTGTGAAGCTTTAGCCACACCTGTTGTAAATGCCCTGCCCCCTCGTTACATGACATTACCTGAAGAACACCTGCTCAGGTGTAGATCCCTCTGTGTCCCAGCTCGTCTTGCACTTGTCTCATTCGGTATCTATGCAATCATGATAAACTGATAATCAGAGGGATTGATTGGTGGTGTTACAGGTTAGCTTAAAGCTAACACAGCCCATTGTTGTGAATAAGAAATGCTAACAGTGCTAACAGTCTCTGAGACGTTAAAATGTCACTCTGTCACTTTAAATCTGCAGCTCCTCCTTGCTGCCATGGTAACCATGTTCTTTTCCCATTGGCCAGCTGGATGGTTGTTTTGATCATGTGACTGTATGTTTGTCTTTTTTCTGACCAACCAGCTCTCAGCTTTTTCTGGAATAAAAGAAAAACATCTGACCTTTGACCTCTGTGTATGTGTTTAAATGAATATCTCTGATTGTTCTGACTCGGTTTTAGCATCCACAGTCTGGTTCAGGTTGAGCCTTCATACAAAGCGTGTGTGTGTGTGTGAGTGAGTGAGAGTGCAACAGGTGATAATCTGAGAATCTCATTAAGGTGTTAAAGATCACGTGAAGCACAGAAACCATCAGAACTCCGTCTGACTCGCGCCTGCAGACAGACGGACAGGGGAGCAGACGGACAGGTAACCTGGTCAGAATGTGAACCCAACAGAACAACAGCTTCAGCCTCCCTGTAAGTTCACGTTAGCGCTTCCTCGGGGCTTGGACGGGTGTTGGAAATCCTTGAAAAGGCTTGAATTTTAGGTGCTTAAGTTCTGGATAAATTGCCTGAAACAGTTTAAATTGTTGATAAAAAAACTAAACCTGATTGTTTACTTTTAATGAAGACAGCGTTGTTCATCTGAAGCTGTTTTCTTGGTCCGTGTTTTGGATTTTATTGGCATCCGACAACCAGAAAGATGGATGGAAATTGCTGATGTAGTGACAGTCGATAATGTAATGATTTTGGCCATGTTAAAGGTAATAATTACTGACCTAGCATTCATGAAAATCAGTTGAAAATGTAAGAAGTGCAGCTGATAGTGTAATGATAAATCAATAGGATGCATTTTTTGGAAATAAAAGGTTTTTTTACAGTTTTTGTGCAGTTTGTTAATAAAGTATAGTGAATGACATAGTGGCATATTCCTTCGTCAGTACGACGCAGCATCCTCTCTTCCCTTTAAGTATGCTTGTAAAAGCCAATTTCTAAATCCTATGTTGTATGAATTTTTTTTAGAATATTTTCATTTGGGCCCTGCGATGGACTGGCAACCTGTCCAGGGTGTACTCTTCCTCCCGCCTGTTACTTGCTGGCATAGATATGCAAATTCATAATTTCATTTCACTTCTTTCAAACTTTTCTCAAGGAAATTGTTAAAGTGATTTGGAGCGCGTTTGAAATGGTACCTACTGGACTGGTGGTATAATGGCACTTAAGCCTTCTGCCCTCATATTTACCACCCTCTGGTGACCTTGTCTATACTATAAAATCATTAGATATAAATCAGTATTTTTTTTTTATCTTTTCTGGTTTAAAGGGCTTGCTGTCCCTTTAACAGACAACCCTTTAAACCAGCGAAAAAAATATGAAGGTTTTCACTTTCAGAGAAGCGCTGGTAAAAGTTACATAAAGTCAAAGCTTCCTGAGCAGATGGACTCTTTGGTGAACCCTGTGGTTTTATGTTCAACATCACCTTTTCTAAAATCAATTAGCAGTTGCTTTGTTTTCGTTGCGTTAAGACCAAGGCCATTGTTGTTACTCCAGTCAGGGAATGCAGGCTGGGCACTGCTGCGATCAGACTGGATTCCCTGAAGAAAAGACAGCAGTGTCATCTGAAAATGTGGTGAGGTAGCTGTTTACCTGAGAAGACCTGCTGCCGTCCGTGAACATGACAAAGAGCAGGGAGGAGAAACAACCATTGGGGGTGGGGGGGGGCAATATTTAAGTTAATGTTTTTGGACATGCATTAATGTCCGAAACATTCATCATGGATGCAGCCGACAAATCTGCAACAATTGTGTGATGCAATCGTATCAATATGGAGCGAAATCTCTTCCAACACCGTGTTAAATCTATGACACCAGAATTAAGGCAGTTCTGGTGGAAATAGGGGTTGACCTGATACTAGAAGGTGGACCTGATGAAGTGGATGATGAGTGTATGCCCAATATTTATTTAAAATGAATGCATCTCAAGTTAAAATGAACAAAATTAAAGATGGAAAAACAAAAGAGACAACCAGTTGCTGTGTTTCAGCTTGAATGATTTGCAAACCATTAATTAAACCAATAGTCCTTATCAATCAGCCTTCATCTTTGTTGTCCAGCAGCTGACAGATCAGCTGTCCAGGATGGATCCTGGTCATGTTTTCTCCATAAATCTGAACTCAGACCAGAATCCAGACTTTTCTGTCCATGTCACTGAGTTGACCTGTGTTCCTTGAAGAAAAGTCTGAACTCTCTGCGAAGTGATGCATAATCATCATCATCCTGAAAACTGAGCTCAGCTTCTAACATTTGGTTGATAAACTGGGGAAATGTCAGGACTGCAGGTGTGAAGTCAGCTTCTGTCTCCACCTGTTCCTCTTTCTGTGTGTTACTGTCCTCTCTTCCTGTTTGTCCACCTGCATCTGTCTCTGTCTCAGGTGTTTTTTGGGCTCATAACATCCTGTTGCTATGGAGCAGCTGGTCAAACACCTATCCAGGTGTCAACACCTGGGCTGGATGAAGGTGATTGGTGAGTTGACAAGTGTCATTGCAAGTGTTATTTTCTGATTAGTTTAACAGCTGATCAGAGAACTTCAGGCTGGTAACACTTCACTTCCTGTTTGCTGTGAGAAAACACTGACTGGACAGTAACATACAGTGAAAATAAATCATAGAAATATTAGAAGTGTGGAACCTAAACGTTAGACATCTGATATGTTCGTGTCCTGATGATGTAACAGAGCTGAAGAGTGCCTCCATCCATTGGCTGTCCTGTGGGCGAAGGGCAGAGCCCGACATCTGGACCAAGATGTTCTGCATCTTGTCAGACTCACAGTTACTGATGCTGGACAACCTGGAGGTAAACACCCTCACACATACTCAAATACAGTCTCACACCGCAGACAGTGTGTGTAAGAGCGTTGTGTTGTGCTGCAGAAAACAAACACAAACATTGCCACACATGGATGATCAGAGGTCTGAACTATGCTGCAGGATCAGAGTCTTAATGACGCCTCTAACAAAGATCTGGAACAGTGATTGGTCCGACCACATTTCAGCTTAGGCTCGCTCCCTTGTCCTTTACACACTGAAATTTCATGTCATCCACGTGTGAATGGTGTGGTGTGGGTTTTTGGGATGGGACCCAAATGAAAATGAATAGTACACCTGAATTATTCCTTGATTAGAACCCCAATAAATTCCTTACAAGAACTAACAAAACAAAGATTAAGGGGAAGTAATCAGCAAAGTAAGACCAGGGGTCTCATTTCTAAATGATGCATAGGACCCATAATAAATGTGTACGTGTGCACATGAGCCAAAAATGGCTTGTGTGAATGAACGATCAGATATATGAAACCGTTCACAACACCTGCAGGTAATTTTCCCTTCATAGATCACAGACTTGGAAACGTGTACACTTGAATCGTCCTCATTTCCCGTCCTGAACACGCCAGCTCTATATGGTCAATGCAAAGCAGGACATGAATATCGTTGCATATGGAGAAGCTGCTGGTCAAAGAGTGAATCGTGGCAACAAATGAGGATTAATTAATGTCACAGCTGATGAACATAAAGAAATTAGAGCTGTGATGTGTAGCATAGTGACAGTTGTGTGAGACATATCTAATACATTACAAGATCTTAATAATTAAACCTTTGCATTGTTGTTCAAACGCACCGAAATCCTCATGGAAGCCTTCTTGTAGGACACGGTGCTGTGGGTCAGGGTCCTCGTATTGGGTGTGCGTAGGCCGGAGGAAGAGGAATGCCAATCAAAATATGTGCTTTGTGGATTTGGAGAAGGCGTTTGACTGTGTCCCCCGGGGGCTCCTGTGAGGGGGTGTTCCAGGACTATGGAGTGCCGGACCCGCTTATACGAGCTGTCCGGTCCCTGTACGACCGGTGTCAGAGCTTGGTCCACATCGCCGGCAGTAAATCAGAATAGTTTCCGGTGAGGATTGGACTCCACCAAGGCTGCCCTCTATCACCGATTCTGTTCATAACTTTTATGGACAGAATTTCTAGGCGCAGCCGAGGTGTTGAGGGGATCCGGTTTGGTGGCCTCAGGATTGGGTCTCTGCTCTTTGCGGATGATGTGGTTCTGTTGGCTTCATCGGGCCGTGATCTTCAGCTCTCACTGGAGCGATTCACAGCCGAGTGTGAAACGGCTGGGATGAGAAGCAGCACCTCCAAGTCCAAGACCATCGTCCTCAGCCTGAAAAGGGTGGAGTGCTCTCTCCGGGTCTGTAATAGGGTCCTGCCCCAAGTGGAGGAGTTCACGTACCTCGGGGTCTTGTTCACTACTGAGGGAAGGATGGAGTGGGAGATAGACAGGCGGATCAGTGCGGCATCTGCAGTGATGCAGACTCTGCATCGGTCTGTCGTGGTGAAGAAGGAGCTGACCCAAAAGGCAAAGCTCTCGATTTACTAGTCGATCTACGTTCCTACACCTCACCTATGGTCATGAGCTGTGGGTAGTGACCGAAAGAACAAGATCGCGAGTACAAGTGGCCGAAATGAGTTTTCTCCGCAGGGTGGCCGGGCTCTCCCTTAGAGATAGGGTGAGAAGCTTGGTGATCCGGGAGGGGCTCAGTAGAGCCACTTCTCCTCCACATCTGGCTCCACATCGAGAGGAGCCAGATGAGGTGGCTCGGGCATCTGGTCAGGATGCCTCCTGGTGAGGTGTTCCAGGAACGTCTTACTGGGAAGAGTCCCTAGGGAAGACCTAGGACGTGCTGGACAGACTACATCTCTCGGCTGGCCTGGGAACGCCTTGGGATCCCTCCGGATGAGCTGGTGAATGTGGCCGAGGAGAGGGAAGTCTGGGTTTCCCTGCTTAGGCAGCTGCCCCCAAGGACCCAACTCCGGATAAGCGACAGAAAATGGATGGATGGATATTGTATATAATAATTTTCGCATAATATATTCTTCTAGTCTCATTTTCTATTTGAATTAATTATTTAATTCTCTTGCACCTAATTGATAATGCTGCTATAAGACTATAATTTTCTAGTCTGAGATAATTAAAATACATCTGATTCTGATTTTGATTCTAATTTGTGGAGGACCAAGTGAGAACAGTAATAGCCTACTAGCCTCTTAGTTTACAACCAACTTCTTTTGTTTTTGGATTGTTGCATTTCTGGAACAAGAACCCTTGTTTTAGTTGTTTAGATGGGATGTTACAAATCAGTCCCACAGTCTTACAGCAAAATGTCTCACTAGTTTGCCTTTGAACGCATATAAGAATTGAAAACAGTTAACAAAAAGTAAGAACATAATAAGTAATAAAAATATGTGGAAAAAAATGTTGCCTCGCCATGTCCATGGCCCTGTCATCTGTACACAATATTCACGGCACTATTGTGCCTTGATGATTCCTGGGTTGTTCCTGACCATCCCAGATAGTTTCTTTTAGTTTCCTTGCAGCTGAAGGAGATAGATTAGAGCTTCCTCAAGACCATGTGAAAGCAGCTGTACCACCTGCGTACTTATATACAATGACCTTATAAAAAAGATCTAAGATCTGGGACGTTCTCATTTTACTGTCAGTTGATTGAATGAGTTCTATCAAATGAACCAGCTGTTGCCCGCTGCAGCTAAACATGATTATCAGGAAGTGAACTTTTTTTTGCACCACTATGTTATCCTATGTGTGTGTGTGTGTGTGTGTGTGTGTGTGTGTGTGTGTGTGTGTGTGTGTGTGTGTGTGTGTGTGTGTGTGT
>JBAFTA010000013.1:31207307-31224365 GCA_036919975.1 Melanotaenia parkinsoni | reverse complement strand
TAAAGAGAAAACTGCTGCTAATTCTGTTTATTTGTATAGTGCAGGAGTCTGCCCAACTAAAAAAAAACTTGTTTAGAGACACAAATCTTATGAGACATTAAAAAAGACAACTTATAACTTTAGATAAATATCTTAGAATTTGTTGTCACTTTTGAAGAACCACATTTTTATTTCTATTTTAGGTTTTAAAATAAAGAAAAACAAAACTTTTGCAAAAACAGGATAGACAGACTTTCTTCTATGGGATGTAGAAATTTATGGAAAGTGATGTTATAAAAAGAAAAACCCACAAGTTTTCAACCTTAATTTAAAAAAAAAGTGTTAATGGTGCTTTTAGTGTCATTATGTTGTGGAAATTGAATGCAATTATTCCATGAAAACAACTGAAAAATTGCCAAAAACCTGCATTTGTTATTATAATTAATATAATTAATGCAGATATTATATTATATATATTGTTATTATATCTAGATTTAAAACATTAATAAATTCTTTATCGTGTTTAGCCATGTATTAAGAGCCTGTTACACAAGACTCCACAGAGACATGGGCAGGTTACCGTTCTTTATTGACAAGACAGGATTCAACAGAAAAGGTCTTACTGTGACTGGAACCATGGAAGGGAGTAGGGGTGAGTCCGCGGTGTGTAGATCAAGGTCCGACAATGAGAGACTGAACTGATGGAGTATATAAGGGCTAGTGAGACAATGGGGAACAGGTGTGACAGGTTGACTTGATTACTGATGAGGATCTGGAAATGGTGTGGAGGATCAGGGAAGTGAGGGAATGGAGGAGTGGCAGGACAGGGGAGTGCTGGAGTGACAGGACAGATTGTAACAGAGCCATTGTGGACGGTCCAGAGAGCCACTTGCTGCTCCGGAGCCGCAGGTTGAACACCCCTGATTTAGTGTTTGTAAACCAAAATTTACAGCATTTTCCTCATATAGCAGTAGGCCTTGTTTTAAAGGAATAGGACATTTTGCGCTAAACAATGTGATTAATCACAACTATTCACAAGATTAATCTCGATTTAAAAATCGTTTAAATCGTCTTCAAACATTTTTGAAGAGTCACATTTTTATTTCTATTTTTAGGTTTTAAAATAATGAAAAAAATAAAACTTTTACTAAAAGAAGATACAGACTTTCTTCTATGAGATGTAGATATTTGTGGAAAACTATGTAAAAAAAAAAGAAAAAAAAGGGGGAGAAAATCCCATAGTTTCCATCCCTACTGACAAGAAAAGAGATTAAAAAGAAATTTGAATCTGATTTAGTGTTAGTGTCTGGTAAATTTTAGATGTAATAATTGGCTTGATCACGATGGAACCATGCATCCATCCTGCTGAAAACCACCTCCCAGATGCGACACCAGCCACAGTGTGTGATGGTTAAATTTGGTTAAATTTTTTAAATTTTAAATTTTTCTGAAAAATACTAAGTTTGTCTGATATTCACAAAAATGTTCACACATGATCGGGACTGTGTTTTTTGTGACATCTGTGGAGTGGACGTTAGACCATTTCAGATGTTTGCCGTGATCTAAGGAATATATCCTGCAAATCTTAGCTCTGTAGTGCAAAGTGGTCGTTTTTAGTGATTGTAATTTTTTTCAAATTTGAAGGCAGATCCTCATTCGCCCATAAACCACGCCCACTTTCTCAGTTTACTATCATAATGCACAACTTGTCTCAGAATGTCTAGGACTGTATTTGTAATAAGTTTGATGCATATCCGTCCAGTGGCTGTTGTTTTGGAACTACACAAGGTTTTAACACCCCCTAGATTTTAAATTTTTCCTAACTGGCCACAGATGTATAGAACTGAGTTCCGCACTCGGTCCATGAATTTCTTTTCATTGTCTGTTGTTGTCAAGTTATAGCCAACAATAATTTTGCAAGCTTTCACATAACATTTAATCACGCATAACTTCAGAACTGTGCAGTTGTTTAGTTCATCTTGTACTATACTTTTATGAGCCAACATTTCAGACTGATTGGGTCAAAGCTCTCAAGTTTCAGAAAATAGATTTAGCGTATTTTGTTATGCAGCACTGGGAAAAATTCCTCTGAAAGAAAAAGTGTCAAACAAGATTGGTATTCATGCAAGGAATGTGCTAATGTAAGGCACTTGAATGTGTGTGTTATCGCTCAGGAGCTAGATTCTAAAACCCTCCGTAATAGCGCCACCTAGTGTCATTTTTTTGGCCTGAAGTTTCATCCAGGCATGGCGCAAGCCTTGTGAATGGCTTTGTCCATACACTTAAGGTTTAGGCTGCCCGATGACTTTGGAGTGGACTAAGAATAAAAATAATAACAAAAATAAAAAGAAGCGATTACACTAAGGTTCCATCCCGTTGCTTGGACCCCTAATAACTGATAATGATAATAACAGTGACTAAGATGTTTTTCTGCCGTAACACACCTAACTCAAATGAAATTGTTCTCCTGAACAGCTTGTTGTTGTCAAGATCTGCACGTCTATTACTGATCCATGTGACTGACGTCATCCTTTCTTTTCTTTGCTTCTGAAGTTCTGACTGAAGACGACCACCATTAGCACCGCCATCTGGTACTATCTAGCATGCCCCGTGTTACTGCTTGAAAAGTGTTAGCACAGTGATTGTTGCCTGGTTCCATGTATTTATTGAGTTTTGTCTTTCAGAGAGCAGCATTCAGGGCAGAGAGGGTTTTTAATGAATGCCTTGCTGTTTGCACTCAGCTGAGAGTTTTTTGTCTGCCACGTCCATGGCCAGCGCTGAGCTGAGGAGGTTCAGGTGGTGGACAGGGAAGGAAAAGGCGCCACCCAGAGGGCAGCCATCCTCTGCCGCCCTCTGGGAAGGTGGTCTTCATGGTGGGGTGGCGGGGTTTCGTGCTCCCGAATTGCTGCTGATCGCTCGGGTCTCTGGGCCGGCTCTATTCTGCCTCCAGCCTCACTCCAGAAGGCGTGGTCACATTTGCATGATCACACTCATCTCTGACCACGCCAGAGGGTTAATACACTGAGATACTTTTGTTTAGGTTTTTTGTGTGTTTCTGGTACTTTGGTTGTTGTCATGATACATGTCTGTTTGTTGGTTTAGTTGTTTTGTAGGTTTTTTTTTGAACTCCTGATGATTGTCAGCTTAGTTTACCTGTAAAAGCTGTAGGAAATTCTCTCTTATGTTTCTGTACAGGTGTAGCAGCTAGTTGCCTGGTGTTAGGCTGGATTGAAGGGTTGTTGCCTCTATCTACTGTATCCTCGTCTCCTCTTTCTTTTTTCTACTTTCCTTTTTACCGTTCACCTTTCTACTCTTTTCTGTCAGGTCCAGCAAGATTATGTTAACTCCATAATTAAAAAAAAATAAATAAGATTTAAAAAATGAGATTATCAAGGGGAGTTTTATACCCCTAAAGCTCCTCTTGGCAAAGCAACACAGCAGCCAGACCATCATTCTGCTACTTGACAGGACAAGTTAAAAAACAAAAAAAAAAGACTTAATATGACTCTGGTAGAAGTTTTTAATGACTCTTCTGCTGCTCTCTGATCCTTAACCAAAAGTTGATGAGAACTAATTTGACTTTACGTGGACAAAGTAATGACCAAAGTACACCTGATACTGTCTTTTTTTGTGTGTTGAAACAAGAAAACTGAGTCTATTTTTAGGTTTCATAATAACAACAAAAAAATAAATAAATAAAGGAGGGGTGGGGGGGGGGGTAGACAGACTTAGACAGATTCTTCTATGGGATGTAGATATTTGTGGAAAACTATGTTAAAAAAAAATAAAAAGAACTCCAGACCCCAGATTATCTACGTATGTTAGTTTCCATCTCTGTGGTAGTTGGTGCTGCTCCTGGCAGACTCTTCCTGAAACGAGCTGGTTTCAGCTGTCCTGTTAAATCACCGGTTTTGGGATGTCTCTATAAAACAGTGTTCTTTTATTTACAGCAGCCATCAGGCATCAACACATCTAATCACCAACAGCAAACTGACCAGGAACATGTTTTCTTACAGCACAACAAGGGGGGACATGGAGTCTGTGACCTGCAGCTCGCCACCAAGAGGCGACAGAGCTGAAACTCACTAACTGTGTGTGTGTGTGTGTCTGGGGCTCAGGTGTGTGATGCGGCGGCTGCGTTGTGGTAGCCAGGAGTCATTGCTAAGCGCTGGCTGTGTGTCATCCTTGGAGCTCAGAATGGACCAGTCAGTGATCATCAAACCCGTTCACTCCTCCCTGCTGGGACAGGACTACTGCTTTGAGGTACACACAGTTAATACACGAAGTAACTACAGTAACTAACTACACACACTAACTGTGCACAGTAAATGCACACAGTAACTACACACAGTTACTACACACACTAACTACACACAGAAAACCTGTACAGTCATTTCACACAGTCACTGCAAAGTACTAAACAGATACTATGGACAGTAAGTACACAATAACTACACACACTAATTATGTACAGCAACTGCATACGTTAAGGACACATGGTAACAATAAATAGCAGCAACATGTAACTAGATCCAGTAATGGCTCACATAACAATACACAGTAACTGCACACATCAATGATGCACGGTAACAGCGCACGTAAAGGTGCACGGTAAAAACACACAGCAACTACATACAGTAAATGCACCCAGTACTACAAACAATAACTACACACAGCACACATGACCCTGCATGTTCCTGTGTCTCTGTGGGCATGACGCTGCACTCTGTGTCCTAGGTAACGACCTCGACAGGCACCAAGTGCTTCTCGTGCCGTTCGGCAGCAGAAAGAGACAAATGGATGGAGAACCTGCGGCGAGCCGTCCACCCAAACAAGGACAACAGCCGCCGGCTGGAGAATGTGCTGACGGTGTGGGTGATCGAGGCCAAAGATCTCCCCGCCAAGAAACGGTAAAGCACTGTTCTGTCCACCTCCCACACAACTGTTTCTACACCTGCTGCTACAATGGTACTTGTGTACTGCAGGTACTTCTGCGAGCTGTGTCTGGACGACAGTCTCTATGCTCGGACGTCGTGCAAACTGAAGACAGACAACATCTTCTGGGGCGAACGCTTCGACTTCAGCAGCCTCCCCTCCGTCGCCTCCATCACGCTGCATCTGTACAAAGACACTGACAGGAAGAGGAAGAAAGACAAGAGCAGCTATGTTGGCCTGGTAAACATCCCTGTTGCCACAGTAACTGGCAGGCAGCTGGTGGAAAAGTGGTACTCTGTGAGCACACCCAGTACAATCCGAGGTACGTACACCAAAGCTGATTCCAGACCTGGGGCCTCATTTATAAAGCTGGTGTTGGTACAAAAACCGACGTACACCAATTATAGTCAACATTTGGGATTTCTAAAAGAATTTGGCAGGAGAATGTCCCTACCTCCACGGCAACTCTGACCCTCCCGTACGCACAAAATCCCCAGAAACCAACGGTACAGAATAAAAGGAAATTACGTGAAATGTGAGACATTTGTGCACAATCAAATATTACACGCCACATGTTTTATATTAAAGCTATTAAAAAAATTACTAATGAGACACATTTGATATTAATACTCCTAAAAGTGCATCCTCACAAAATGAAAAAATAGAAAATCAGGAATTAGAAGCGAAAGGGAGATGTTATTAATGAGAAACTCAACTGCTAGAATATGTTCTGTCATTGTGAAACAAAACTTACATTATAAAACACATTCAGGCTAGACCTCCGTGATGTTCTCGGACCTCCGTGATGTTCTCGGACCTCCGTGATGTTCTCGGACCTCCGTGATGTTCTCGGACCTCCGTGATGATCTCAGACCTCCGTGATGTTCTCAAGTGGTACAGTGTGCTGACAACACTGGTTTTTCTGGCAAATGGCACCTTCCAGAAGAACCGGCTGACAGGTCAGGGATATCACAGCAAACCTTCAGACGTGTTAGACGGCATCATTGGTTTGTTACAACGTTACATTAACTTTCCTACACCGAGGGAGAACAGGCAAACAAAACAATGCAGTTTGCAGCAAAGTCCGGTTTCCCCGAAGTAATTGCTGCTATTAACTGCACTAAAGTTGCAACAAGAGCACCAAGTGAGAACGAAATGAAATTGAAAACCTTTCATCTCAGAGGGAAACTGCAAACTGAAAATTAAATCTTCTTTCATTAACCAAAGCATTTTCATTCTCTAAATGTTCAAATCATGGTTGATTCAACATGTGGCTCAACGGCCTGGGTCCACAATAACTGAGGCGATTGCTTCATTGCATGCTCTCGTAGTTGCCCGTATTCCGTTGTAGAAAACAAGGGCTTCAGGCGGCTAACAAAATTAACGGAACCGCACTACGTTATGGTGTCTCGCAAACATCTATCAGTAGAAGTCATCTCAACATGTACCAGTCAGTAAAAGAACAGGTGTACAGTTGCTTCAGTCATTCATTCTAAAATCCAGCAGAGTGGGACACAGACAGAGGCTGGAGGTCTAGAGGTGATGCAATGTTGAGGTAACATTATTATTTATTAATTAATTAATTAATTTCACAGTGCTTTTTTATTGTCCCAATTTCTGTCCAGACAGTCTTTATGTCCTGCAACTCCTTGGCCTCCTGGTTAATAGCGCTGATCGTGTCTGTCTGCACCTGCAGACTTCCTCTGAGGAAACGGCGGCTGTGGTGCTGTGTGGAGTCTCTGGCCTCACCCTCTCCAACCACAGCTGCAGCACCGCCCACCCAGCTGGAGCACCCAGGAACTAGAAAGAAATATTATTTAACACCAAATAAACTGGCACCAATCCCAGGACCAAGGACTAAATTACCGGCATCACCTGGTGCCTCTGGCGTGTCTTCCCTCTGACACGGCGTTGACACCTGCTGCTGCTCCTCTGACTTTCTGACCCTGGTGATGACCATGCCAAGCCCACCAAATAAAACTCTTTTACGTTTTTCACTGTGGTCTGTCAGGATCTCAGTCTTAGATTCTGGAAAAAATCCTCTTCTTCCCTCTTTTTTCCTCCTGACCCATCATGGAAATGATATGATGAATATTTATTATAGGCGTTCACCTGACCTTTTATCGCCACCATGAGGGCGGGGCAAGGCACTCCCTCACATGCACCAACTTTAGAGTCAATTCTGATTTATAAATGAAACCGGCGTAGGACGTGCGTGCATTTTTATAAATCTAAATAAATTTTTGTGTTTTCCTTACATGCGGCACCTCTAGTCTGCGTTGCTACACACAGTTTTATGAATGAGGCCCCTGGTCCTGTCGGGTCTCCAGTCTGCGGTGGTGATGATCTCTCTTCTGTCTCACTGTGTCTCCTATTCTCTCCACGTCTGGTTTTCAGGGAAGTCATCGGTTCCGACAGTTCGAGTCAAAGCTCGTTATCAGAGTATCGTTATCCTGCCGATGGAGCAGTACAAAGAGTTCGCAGAGTACATCAGCTCCAACTACCTGCTTCTCTGCTCCACCCTGGAAGCCTCCATCAGCCTGAGAGCTAAGGAGGAACTGGCTGCTGCACTCGTGCACATCCTGCACAGCACTGGCAAGGCTAAGGTGGCTCCACCCACTGCACCTGACTCCATACAGCTGCACCTTACCACACCCACTATTCCTGACTCCGCCTACTACATCTCAGGCCAAAAACATACTTACTTTTAATTACATGCACATGTGATTATCATGGCTCACTCATATATATTGCATTTGAAGCGTGGTTTGAGCTCATCCTCAGAAATTAAAGTTACTCATTCACAAGTATACGAGTTATCAGTAGGGGCAGGATAAGGACAGGTTTGACTGGATGTAAGGTCAGAAGGTCGAGATTAAAAATATCGTCTAAGATACTAATGTCGACCTTTTTCCTGCCCTGAGGGCTGTTTCATACATATACTCTTGTAGATAAGCGTCGATCAACCCTTATCTACATATACTCCTACACATTCTACAGAGACGTTATATTAAGAAATTTATATATATATATAAAAAAAAATAATAATTAGTTATTTACATATAACTGAGTGGTGGGAAGTAATGCAGTGTGATGAGGTGGCAGATAGATAGGATGAAGGGTTGACAGGGACTGAGTTGTACATTGGGTGTTATATGGAGCTGTTATACAGTCTAATGGCTGTAGGAAGGAACGATCTGCGGTAGCTGCTTCCTGCACTGGGGTTGTAGCAACCTTGCACTGAAGGAGCTGCTCAGAGCCACTACAACAGGATAGATCAGGTGGGTGGATTTATCCATGATGGATGTTAGCTTGGCCAGCATCCATCTGTCTGCCACCTCCTTGATGGAGTCCAGTGATCAGCCAAAGACAAATCCAGCTCTCCCAACCAGTTTCTTAAGTCTCTTCCTGTCTGTGCTGCTCCCTCCCCAGCACACAATGGAATAGAAGGCTGCAGAGTCATAAACTGTCTGGAGCAGAGCTTCATGTACACCGAAGCAACTTAGCCTTCTCAGCAGGTGGAGGTGGCTCTGGCCTTTCCTGTGCAAACATAAACCAGAACTTAATAAATCAACCAAACATGACCATAACATTGAATACTGTCATTTAGCTACCTTTTGGATTTATAACTGCTAAGGTAACACAACAAGATCTGTTTTTAGCAAG
The DNA here is from genome assembly GCA_036919975.1 of Melanotaenia parkinsoni. NCBI lineage: Eukaryota > Metazoa > Chordata > Actinopteri > Atheriniformes > Melanotaeniidae > Melanotaenia > Melanotaenia parkinsoni. The sequence goes on along the minus strand of JBAFTA010000013.1, from coordinate 31,215,785 downwards.
AACATGAACTCCCATGTGTCTTTGCGGTTGATTCACTCAGAATGTTACAATAATATATTATTTCATTCTTCTTAAGCCTCCACTGTAGTTGTTGCTCAGTTGGGGTAAAGAAAAATTAAATTAAGAATACTTAATTAATCCACTGAGGTGAAATAGTAAGGGTAATTTTAAGTAAGGAGCAGCAACTTTTCCATGTCAGCATCAGTTAACTCACCTCCACCTTTTGTCTCTGCAGGATTTCTTGACTGACCTGATGATGTCAGAGGTAGACCGTTGTCGAGACAACGACCAGTTGATCTTTAGAGAGAACACGCTGGCGACCAAAAGTATTGAAGAATACTTGAAGCTGATTGGACAGAAGTACCTACAGGATGCCCTCGGTACACATACAAATAAACATCACACACACATTAAGTTCTCTGTGTTTTATGTATTTTAATGAAACCTGGTGTTCAGGCGAGTTCATCAAAGCTCTGTACGAGTCTGATGAGAACTGTGAGGTGGACCCGTCTCGCTGTGCGACCTCTGACCTCGCAGAGCATCAAGCCAACCTGAGGATGTGCTGTGAGTTGGCGTTTTGCAAGATCCTTGACTCCTACAGGTATGAATAGGTGCAGACTGATAAACATGTACAGACCGTGTCCGTTTCTATAATTGTGTACCATTCACCCAAACTCAGGGTTTTCCCTCGGGAACTGAAGGAGGTTTTTGCGTCATGGCGTCAGGAGTGCAGTAACCGGGGACGACCGGACATCAGTGAGCGTCTCATCAGTGCTTCGTTGTTCCTGCGCTTCCTGTGCCCGGCAGTGATGTCCCCATCACTGTTTGACCTGATGCAGGAATACCCGGACGAGCGAACAGCAAGAACCCTGACCCTGATCGCCAAAGTGATCCAGAACCTTGCCAACTTCAGCAAGTAAGCTAAGACTTCTGCTCTGAAGGAGTTAGTTTCAGAATATATCAGGAGTATTTGGATCTGATCTGTTTGTGTTACGTGTCACCTGTTGCTCCAGGTTCGGCACTAAAGAAGAATACATGTTGTTTATGAATGACTTCGTGGAGCGGCAGTGGAGCAGCATGCAGCGTTTTCTGCAGGAGATCTCAAACCCTGATGGACTGAACCATACAGCTGGCTTTGATGGATACATTGACCTGGGCAGAGAGCTGTCCAGCCTACACACTCTGCTGACTGAAATCGACCAGGTAACACACCTGAGCAAATGTACCACACCCCCATCTTTACATGTATACATACAGTATATATGTTTTACATACAAACCTTTATTTCTGCAAGGAGGTAACAGGTACTAGCAGGAGGTAGTTTGTACTTTTTAAAATGCAATTAACACGTTTGTTAAAGATAACCCACCATCTATAGGAAAACTTTTCAGACTGGTTCAGAGGCTGTGCTCATTATTTTTCCATTCACAATGAACTCTTTCAAGACCAGGGGTCTCATTTATGAAGCTTGCATAAGAACAAAAACTGGCGTATGTCAAATATAGTCAACTTTTAGAATTTATGAAAACCAGACATTATAGGAAAATGTTCCCACCGCCACAGAAACTCTGACCCAGGCGTACGCACAGAATACGGGAAAAAAAACAGGAAATGGCTACACCAACGGTACAGAATAAAATCAAGGAAATGATGTGAAACGTGAGACATTTGTGTGTTACGGGTGCTGCTCATTGCAGACAGCTGGGGCTCATCCTACATGCAAATGCCTGGCCCTGATGTCCGTTCGGAGTGGCTGGATCAGACGCGCCCCGGTCTCCTCCCCGCTGATTGACTCAATGCCCAGCCAACCACCTTGCGGCTTAGTGGAGTCCCGGAAATAAAGGACAGAATTATGGTGGCGTTGCTTTTCTGTGTGCTTGGTGTGCTAAATGGTAGCCTGGTCATTTTTAGACTATTTTGTATTTACAGCAGGGTTAAACCTACAGTAGCTGTTCGTGTTTCCCTTGGGGACGTAATTATAGTCTTGTTAAGTTGGGCTTACCTTCGTATTGCACACAGTTTAGGTTTGAGTTGCGCTTCAGGTTGCTATGTGTTCTGCCATTTCGTTAACCTTTGTGTTAAACTTTTGTTTGTGTTGTGTTGGGCTATCTCAGGCTATTTAGAATACTTTATTAATCCCTTTGGAGAGTCCTCAGGCTATTTGTTGATGATTGTGTTCATTTAGTTTATGGGAACTGCTGCACCTTTTGTTATTTAGTTAACACGGCAAGTTAGGGGCACACTTTTGTTTGTATAAATTTTGTTGGGTTACTCTGCGGATTTTGTGTATGGTTTCAGATTTAACCTTTTTTATTTCTTTCAGTAGTTCCTCTAACCCCAACACTTGGTTAGGTTTGACTTCCTGTTTTATCCCTTCTTTATACTCACCACAATAAAATGCTGTGTTTTACTTATACACCTGCCCATGACTGTCTTTTATGTTGCGCCCCACTCATACCCCTGAAACGGGACGTAACATGTGCACAATCTAATATTACTACTACTTTCCACACCGACTGCTACATGCTGGCAGCAGACTGTCACCTTATTTAGCTGGATGTATTTTATAACATGGAAGTTTTGTTTTACAATGACAGAACACATTTTAGTGGTTATCATCTCCCTTCTTTCTGGAAATCCTGTCTCCTATCCTTTGTTCCTATGCCAGCTTGATAAATGAGGCCCCTGTCATGATAAGCATCCATGGCAATGGAGTTGTTGGATCAACTCATCAAGCTCTCCAAGATTAAATTAATGGGCAAAACAACACACCAGATCCCAAACAAGTTAAAAAGGAAGTGAAGGGGATGCAGGACAGGAGCACAAGCTAACAAAATGGATGAGCTTAAAGTGCTAACAAGGACACAAATAATACAGACAATTCAGTATTTTGTGTTTCACGGAAACATGGCTACACAAACAACTGTTTCCCTGCCCTTATCTCCAGGTGTGCCTATCAAAGCTCGGCCCTCTTCCTCGGATCCTCAGGGATGTGTCAGCAGCCCTTGTGAACCCAGGAGGCATGGCCAGTGGTGGAGGTGTTTCATCCCCGGAGCCTCAGCGTGTGGTGTCTCCCCCACCTTTGTCCCCGCCTCTGTCTCCGCCCCTGGCAGCCTGTAATCCCTCAGTTGGCCTGCAGGGCGGCGTGGGACTAGATGGAAGGTAAACATCCAAACATACACAGTGCTAAAAGTGAGTTATGTGCAGAGTATAGTTATGTATTAATTTATTCGGGATTTTAAATAAAGTTTTATTAATAATCTGAATTATTTTACTGTCGTCTGTCTTACTGATAGTCTCTAATAAAGCTTTCTCTGTGTTTAGTATGGTGGACTTCACCAGACTTCCATCTCCGACTCCTGAAAACAAGGATTTGTTCTTTGTCACAAAAGGCTCCAGCCTGCAGCCTGCATCAGGTGACCTGTTACCTCTATCCAATCAGCTTGTCCTGACCTCTGCCTGTGACCTCTGACGTCTGACCCTGCCGCTGTCACTTCCTCTAGGTATGCGAGGCTCCCCGGCTCCCAGCTCATCCTACTCGGAGCCTAATGAGAACGATGTGGGGTTTGAAATGACCAATGGGGCCCGTAGAGAGGGGCCAGAGCTGACCAATGAAAGCCGCAGTCTGTCTCTGGTGGACCTGCAGGACTCCTCTCCTGGCGACGGCCTTGATGACAGCCAATGGCAGCGAAGGACAGGGCTCCTCCCCCTCTCCTTTCAGAACCCTGTCTATCACATGACCACCACGTCACCACGACAACCCCAGCAGCAGACGGATGCCACACCCTCAGACAGTTCAGTTGGCTCACAGGGAAACGCTGAAGACAGGAACACCACAGCAACCAAACCGGCATTCCTCACACAGATGTCGGTGGGGTTGGGAGGGGTAGAGAGGGGGGAGAGAATGTCCGCCATGTCGAGCAGCAGCAGCGGCGAGGAATATTCTAGACGAGCTCTGTCTTTAACCGACACGCTCACAGGTACCACCTGGACCAGGATCCAGCTTCAAGTTACATTATGGAACTGGGTCTGATCATGTGACTGTTGTTGCTCCGCTCTACAGGTGGCTCCGCCCCCCCGCGGCAGAACTCCTCAGGTCCTCAGCGACGCATTGATCAGCCTCCTCCACCGTCCTCCGCTCCACCCGGTCCTCCCAGAGGCAGGACACCTCCCAGCATGCTCAGTGGTTCCGCCTACCCACCGCGCCCCGCCTCGGGCAGCATGATGTCATCAAGCCCCGATTGGCCAAGCAGTGGCCAGTCACGGCTCAGACAGATGTCATCATCATCTAAAGGAGACAGCCCTGAGAAGCAACGGCCTGCTGCCAAGGTAACCAGGCTGTTTCCATGGTAACTTTTATTCATCTGAACAAAATTAGTGAAGTCTGTCTCACTTCTTACCTGCACCACCTGTCTGTCTCAACTTTCCTTATCTGTCTGTCTAACCTGTCTCTCCCACCTTTTACCTGTCTTTCATACCTGTCTGTCTCACCTGTGTTCCTCACCTGTCCCCTCTTTCTGTCCCACCTTTTTGTCTTACCGGTCTTTCTCACCTGTGTTCCTCACCTGTCCCCTCTTTCTGTCTCACCTGTCTTTTGCACCTGTCTGTCTCACCTGTGTTCCTCACCTGTCCCCTCTTTCTGTTTTACCTTTTTGTCTTACTTGTCTGTAGCCCCCTGCTGGCTGATGCTGCAGCTTTCAGAATCTTTTATTTAGACTCTGGTTTCACTGCAGTCATTTACATGTTTAAAGTTCAGGTGGTTGCCATAGAAACAGGATGTCACCCACGTAACGAGAACACTGTCAGGCCCAAAAGGTACAGAGTTGGCCACCCATTAGTCTCCAAGATTTTTCTGTTAGTAATTTATTCCTTTAGGTTTCCATTTCATTCATTAGTCAGTTCTGATATTCAATTTTATTATGAAGAAACGGGTTTGAAATTTTGTGAAACGGAAACATTTGTAAAAAGTAATGGAGTAGTTAGTTTCCCGAGTAATTCATTACTTTTATAATCCTGTAACTCCGTTATGTTTTGCAAGAAGTAACTAGTAAGTAAGCGATAATGCCCAACGAGGTGGCAAAGTCCATTAATTTATGATAATGGCCACCTCGGAGAGCATTATCCCGCATACACCATGGTCCATTAAGAAAGAAAAAAATATTAAATAAATTATTAATGCGTTAATGTTGTTTTTTACCGGTAAAATCGTAAGTTTTTCACAAGAAGTGAGTGGACTATTTCGTGGTGACACATTGCCAAGGTAACAGGCTCTGACAGAACCTACAGCTCGGTGGGCAGTTATGTTACACAAACATTTCAGAGGGCGGGTGCAGCTCTTACAGCTTGTGTGTGTCCAGAGGTTGATGCAACATGTTATTTCAAACAGTCAAAGTCCAAAGATAGTTTCCTACATCGTTAAATAAGCCTGCAGGCTGCTTTAACAGCGACGGCCCGTCACAGACGTGATCTGGCGAGTCTCCAGCGGCGACTCTTAACCGGCTCTAACACAGAACATGCAGATCGGTCGGCTGCAGATTGCTTAACGTTATGCTCCGTGACACACAGATAGTTTCCTACATCGTTCAATAAGCTTGCAGGCTGCTCTGATCTGGCGTGTCTACAGCCCCGCATCTGAGTTTCTGTTGCCACGGTTACAAACTACAATTTAGTCAGCGCAATAATTTACAACAATAAGTCTATTTGACCGGAACTTCTTTTCATAGGTGTCCATTATCACTTTTTAATGGACACCTTCCAGCCAATCAGAATCAAGTATTCACCCAGACCATGGTGTAACTGTAATTAACTACTTTTTAAAAGTAACATGTCCAACACTGCTCATCTGGTTGTCCATCAGTCAAGAGGTTTTGACATCTCTGGGGCACTTACAGGGTCTGGTTCAAGTAACTTATCAGGTGTGTTTGTGGACCAGGCTCCATCTCCCTGTGCGCTGGATCGAACTGCTGCCTGGCTCCTGAACATGAATTCTGCCTCTTCCTATGGCGAAACAGAGGAAGATCGTCATGACGACGCACTGTTGGAGAAGGTACTAGAGTTCTGGTAGTTGGTCTAGGTCAGTTCTGCAGGTTTTGACCAGTCTGGGCGTTTTTAGTACCAGCAGGAGATCGCACTGCTACAGGAGAAGCTGCGGGTCGCCGCTCTGAGACAGGAGGAGTGTGAGGCTCGCCTGATGGTCCAGGATCAGCAGAACCAACGCATGCTTCAGGAGTACCAGGTCAGTGACACACCTTACTCACCTGTACAAGGACATGGTCACATGACCAGGTCAGTGACACACCACAAGAGAAGAGGGGCAGGGTCACATGACACAGTTGAACCAACTGTGTGTGTGTGTGTGTTTCAGTCTCGGCTGGAGGACACGGAGAGCAGACTCAGAAGGCTGCAGGATGACAAAGACCTTCAGATGAATAGCATCATCAGCAGGTCAGAACACATGTGCCAACACCTACCTACCTGTCTGTCTGTCTGTCCGTCCGTCTGTCTGTCTGTCCGTCTGTCTATCTGTCCGTCCGTCTGTCTGTCCGTCTGTCTGTCTGTCTGCGACAGAGGTGATGCAGTTGCCTGGCTGACCTGTCACTTGTGTAGGTTGATGGCGGTGGAGGAGGAGTTGAAGAAAGATCACTCTGACATGCAGGCGGTGGTCGACTCCAAGCAGAAGATCATAGAGGCCCAGGTATCTGCCTATTTCAACTGTATCTCACCTGTTTCTGTCTCACCTATGTATCTCACCTGTATGTCTCTCCTGTCTCTGTCTCTACCCTGTCTTTGTCTCACCTGTATATCTTCTATGTCTCTTATCTGTTACCATCTCTCACCTGTCTCTGTCACACCTGTATGTCTCAACCTGACTCCGTCTCACCTACTGTATGTATCTCACCTGTTGAACCCGTCTGTTTCTTAGGAAAAGAGAATTGCGAGCCTCGATGCAGCAAACACCCGTCTGATGGCGGCTCTGACTCAGCTAAAGGAGCGGTACGCTGTGACATCACAGAGGAACGGGCTGTCTCCTAGCAACACGTCGTCCCTGCAGATTACAGAGAACGGAGAGTTCCGTAACTCTGGCAACTGCTGAGCGACTGTTATCTGAGCTGTGATTGTCTGTGAGTGCAGGGAAGGGACAGGCTTGACCACCGGGATCATGAATGGGGTGGAGCTAACTTACTGACTCCTTAAAAATAAAAAGAATTTTAAAAAAAACCCACAGACCAAGTACCCTCTGATCTGACCACTCCCCTGTTGCTAGGTTATCCTTCACCTCCTCGTTTGTTTTGCATGTTTCTCTTCGGACATTCTATGAAGTCTGACTTTGTTTCCTGTTTATGTTGGGTACTTCCTATAAGGAGGCAAAAAACAGCCAAATTTATTGCTGTTCACCACCTGATACAATTCCTCCTGTACATGGCTCTGGTGTTTACAGGTGTCTGTTAATGGTAACCATAGCGACACACTGGTTCCTCCAGCTGGAGCCACAGTATCAATCTTTCTTTGACTGTTTATCTTCAGATCATCAGTCCAGCATTTTTTCATCCGGGTTAGCCTAGCTTAGCACAAAGAATGGAAGCAGGTGGAAAGTGTTAGCCAAGCTTCAAACCTTTCAGTGATTGTGTTGGCCTCTCTGGGCTTCTGTAGCTTTGAATATTTAGTTCATGTGGATCAGATAAGGTCCTCCAGAGTTAGATGCTAGTTTGTGTTGTTTTAAAGAATTTCAATGTAAACAGCAGATTTTATTGTAAAACAGTAACAACTTTAAATTGTGATGAATAGTTTGTGACCCCACACACACGCAAACACAACTGTCTCTGTTGTGCACACTGTGGCTTCTGTCTGTTCTGTATTTATGTTCCAGATCCTCTTATTGTTATTTATCTACAGTATTTATAAAGAGACAATAAAATGATACATCATCAAACTGTTGCCACGGTGACATAAACACAGAGATATGATGGTAACCTTAGAGATACAATGTCTTTATTGAGGAGTGACTACTCTGTTGTTTGTTAACAGGAAGTGATGTCACAGGCTCTGAATGAGGTGCTCCACAGGGTCAACACTGCAGTATTCATGATCCCAGCCCAGAATCCAGCGAGTGTTGGCGGTTCAAATCCTGTCGCTGTAAGGGTTCGTGGGTCTTGGTCAGCTGGGTCACTTTCAATTTAGCGGTCAGCTGCACAGAAGACACAAAGTCACATGACTGTCACCTGACTGTTTATCAGCTGATCAAATATCACAGCTGCAGAGCTAAGCTAACACATGTTCAGATGTCATGATCGCTTGACATGTCACCATCAAGTCTGCCATAAAGTCTAAGAGTTTACTGGTCAGCAGGTCGGAGTTACCAGAGTTACTGGTTAGAGTTTACTGGTCAGCAGGTCGGAGTTATCAGAGTTACTGGTTAGAGTTTACTGGTCAGCAGGTCGGAGTTATCAGAGTTACTGGTTAGAGTTTACTGGTCAGCAG
>JBAFTA010000013.1:31181251-31192264 GCA_036919975.1 Melanotaenia parkinsoni | reverse complement strand
CTCATCAATAAATCTTCACCAACATCATTTACACCTCCACTCTCATCATTAAATCTCCACCCACATTATTTACACCTCCACCCACATCATTTACAGCTCCACTCTCATCAATAAATCTTCACCAACATCATTTACACCTCCACTCTCATCATTAAATCTCCACCCACATTATTTACACCTTCACCCTCATCATTTACACCTCCATTCTCATCATTAAATCTTCACCCACATTATTTACACCTCCACCCTCATCATTTACACCTCCACTCTCATCATTAAATCTCCACCCACATTATTTACACCTCCAACCACATCATTAACAGCTCCACTCTCATCATTAAATCTCCACCCACATTATTTACACCTTCACCCACATCATTTACAGCTCCACTCTCATCATTTACATTTCCACTACCATCATTTACACCTCCACCCACATAATCTTACACCTCCACTCTCATAATTAAATCTCCAGCCACATCGTTTACACCTCCACCCACGTCATTAACAGCTCCACTCTCATCATTAAATCTCCAAGTGTTTTTATTTGTTTTTGATTTATTCTAATTCTGTGGTTTTATGTTTCTATGTTTTTAAAGTTTTCAAAGTTCTATATTTTATTTATTTAGTTATTTTGAACTTTTAGTTTAATTTCTGTGAAGCGCTTTGGTCAACGCTTGTTGTTTTAAATTGTGCTACATAAATAAACCTGACTTGACATGACGTTGACATTTTCACCTCCACCTTCATCATTAACATCTCCACGTTATTTACACTGTTGACTACATCATTTTACCTCCTATCACATCATACATGCTTCAGCCAAAAGTCAGTGTGATGTAAAGTGATGTGAATGTGATGTAGGTCTGAGGACCATCGGTGTGATCACCAAATTGGACCTGATGGATGAAGGAACTGATGCCAGAGACATCCTGGAAAACAAGCTGCTCCCTCTACGCAGAGGTATGACATCATACACATTACTAACACCTGATTAGTGAAGTCACAATGACAGGTACAGTATATAATTTAGTGTGACACTGTGGCAAGTAGAGACCAGAGTACAGGGGTCCACTATCTAGAATGCAGGTGGAGAGTTAAAGTGTCTACTTAGAGACAGAAAAGAGTCCAGATGGACGCCTAACAGTCAGGTGAAGACAGAAGTGACGAGAAGTGAAGACAAGTGTCGACGTAGAGACATAACAGAAATGTTACTGTTGTCAGGTTACATCGGGGTCGTGAATCGCAGTCAGAAAGATATTGATGGGAAGAAAGACATCACAGCAGCCATGCAGGCCGAGAGGAAGTTTTTCCTGTCGCATCCTTCGTACCGTCACCTGGCTGACCGCATGGGTACCACTTACCTGCAGAAAATACTTAACCAGGTAATCACAGATCATTTGTCCTTAGTTCAGTCTGATGTCTACAGTCACAGCTGGAGTCAGAGTGGACCCATTTCAAATGTCTACACATCCACTTCTTACCTGAGAATATTCTAAGAGTTCTCAAGTTCACTGTCACACATTCATCTGGACCATGTCAACCATTAAAACCAGCCTACTGGTCCAAGTACAAGCAGCTGCACTTCAATTCTAACAACGCAGCATCTCTCTGTTACCCCTAGCAACTCACCAACCACATCCGGGACACGTTGCCGGGGTTACGCAGCAAACTGCAGAGCCAGCTACTGTCCATTGAGAAGGAGGTGGAGGAGTACAAAAATTTCAGACCAGATGACCCGAGCCGCAAGACCAAAGCCCTACTACAGTCAGTACCACTAGACACCACAGTACTACACAGTACACAGCACAGTACTACACCAGTACACTGGGCTTAAAGTATTTCGACTGCATCTCTGGTGTTTTATGTTTTTTGTTGTGGAGAAGAAGAGGGAGATCATTTAATAACGTGATGATGTGAGCACTTATGTGGATTATTGTCATGTTAGGATTAGCTGAGCTTACGTGATATGAGAGGAATGAGGTGTTTCCTTTCAACTAAACACATTACAAACCAATCACAAGTTTCGTTGGGCTTGGAAAAATGCTTGTTAAGAGATTTAGCTGCAACTCAGACAGATGCTATTAGCTATGCGTTGAGCGATTACCCTGTAAACAATGCTACTTGCCCTACTTGATAAAGGAGAAGGGGGATACAGGCGGGTGGAAGGTTAGTGGCAGAAATGGTACTCCATTGATTCACTTATACCACAGAGCACGAAGATTCATTAACACACAGCTTTTGATTTTATGAAACATATATACTGTTTATGAAAACGCAAATAAGGGTAATTTTGAGGATTTTTTTTTGGCAAAACATATTAGACCAGGACCTGCTGAAAAACTACAAGACAAAATATATTCAACTCTAGACTGAATTGTTCTACAGAACATGTAGATTCATTACCACAGTTGTGTTAAGGTTGTGAAACCTTAAAAAATGCAAATTAGGCTCATTTAATAGGTTGTTTTTGTTTTTTTTTTAGCCAGGCAGGTTTGCATACAGATAAAGTATTTTAACCCCGACTGAACTTTGTTGGTATGACTGTTTTATAAATGCAGCTCGTAACAATATTAAAGGTTAATGACAGAAAAATTTAATATACACTGTCTGGCTAAAAAAAAGTCACCACCTGGAGCAAATAGGTACAAGCCTCCTATTGAAAAACGATTGCATGGGTGTTATTTAACCCCAACTGGATGCAATTAGTAGGCTCTGATTCTTAAACAAGCATGTGGAAAGACACATCCTGTGGTCGTGGAAAAGATGTTAGTCTGTTTAAGAAGGGTCAGATCATTGGCATCAAGCAGAGAAATGTCTAAGGAGATGCAGAAACTACTAAAATTAGGTTAAGAACTGGAAAACTGGATAGTTACCATCATCTTCCAGGAAGAAATGTGATCCTGAATGATGGTGATCAGTGATCACTTCAATGTTTGGTCAAATCGGATCAAAGAAAAACAACAGTAAAAGTCAGGGTGGTGTTTCATAGTGAACGTAAGAGCATTTACACACACATTACATAGGGAACTAGAGGGGCTGTGACTGAACAGCTGTGTATCCATAAGACAACCACTAATCAGTGAGGCTAACCGGAGAAAAAGGCTTCGAGTTGCTAGGGAGCATAAAGACTGGACTCTGGAGCAATGGAAGAAGGTCATGTGGTCTGATGAGTCCAGATCTACCCTGTTCGAGAGTGATGGAGCATCAGGGTACGAAGACAGGCTGATGAAGTGATGCAGCCATCATGTCTAGTGCTACTGTACAAGCCTGTGGGGGCAGTCTATGATCTGGGGTTGCTGCTGTTGGTCAGGTTTAGGTTTAGGTTCTTTTTTGCCAAATTGCCCAATGTGTGTGTGTGTGTGTGTGTGTGTGTGTGTGTGGGTCAGGATGGTGCAGCAGTTTGCGGTGGACTTTGAGAAGCGGATCGAAGGTTCTGGAGACCAGGTGGACACCTATGAGCTGTCGGGAGGAGCAAAGATTAACCGCATCTTCCATGAGCGTTTCCCCTTTGAACTGGTGAAGGTAAGCACTGGGCTCAGGTGTTGTCATGGTAATGTGTTGTCATGCAGCAGGTAAACAGATGTCATTAACATGTTTCACCTGCAGCTGGAGAGCGACGAGAAGACCCTTCGTAAAGAGATCAGCTATGCCATCAAAAACATCCATGGAATCAGGTCAGTTTGACTGTGTGCAGGTGTTTGCAGGTGTGTACAGGTGATTATGTGTGAATTACCTGACCATCCTTACCTGGGTTTTGTGCTCAGGACGGGTCTTTTCACACCTGACATGGCTTTTGAGACGATTGTGAAGCGGCAGATCGCTCAGATCAAAGAACCGTGTCAGAAGTGTGTGGACATGGTGATCAGCGAGCTTGTCAACACTGTGAGGCAGTGTACTCAGAAGGTACAGCAAATACTACAACTGTAACTACACAGCGCCCAGAAAGTACTTTAATACAGTTTTAGTCTTCATACTGGCTCCTCTTTCCCACTTCCTGCCTATTTTCCTCTCTCCCATCTTCTCTTTCTTGTTTCATGCTTCCTCCTTTTTCCACCTTCTACCTGTTTCCTGTTTCCAGTTGGCCCAGTATCCTATGCTACGAGAGGAAATGGAGAGAATTGTGACTCAGCACATCAGAGACCGAGAGAGCCGCGCCAAAGACCAGGTGTGTCACATGATGCTGCATCTGTCACATGACACTGCAATCTGGATGGTAGTCCAGCAGTGGTTCCCAAACTTTTTCTGCAGGGCCCCCTTTTCATCAACAATAATGTTAAGTCCCCGTACATAGAAATGTGCCACCAAATAGTCTTTATTGGCGGCTACTTCATAAAGTTAAAACCATGTAAGTCCAGAAGCAATGATCAATTCCTGTACTGTAGTGCGAGGTGATTTAAACCAGGAAACTCTGCAAGTTACTTCAGGTAAATTGAGCTTTCGATGAGGCGGATGCTGTTTTAGTAAAAGCACAGCTATTTACAACAGTCGGGTCATTTATTTCTAAAGTAATCAGAAGGAGACTTTCCTAAGTAGCGTTCTAACTTATTTGGCTGCTTACTGTGTGATGCTGATATTTTGAGACATACAACACTGTGGTCTCTTTTCATTACCCTCCCGTGGCAATGACTTGATTAAGCCTAGGCAAGATATGCCATTTTATTTAATTGTCCTTTTTTTGGTAGCTGAAATCCGTCTTATCATCGTTTGCCCATTGGTACTTTCTCAAATTTCTCCATGTTTTGCTAGCAGTACAAACACTCAGTTATATTTAGCCTTGCAGCGCCCCTCCATCATAACTCTGGGCCTCCCCTGGAGGGCACCAACAGTTAACCTGATGAACCTGTTAGCCTTTCTGTCTACCTGTTTGTATACCTGTCCATCCGTCTATCTGTCTGTCTGTCTCCACAGGTGATGCTTCTGATTGACATCGAGTTAGCCTACGTCAACACCAACCATGAAGACTTTATTGGCTTTGCAAAGTAAGAAACTTTAAAAAATCTTTGATCATCTTTGAAATCAGGACGAAAGCACATCTAGAACTTTTTACTTAACTTGTGAGCGATGAAGCCACCCTGCACACAACCTGTTCAGCCTCCTGCCTCCGTTCCCGTACTACCAGACTCACCAACAGCTTCATCCACCAGGCGGTTAGAATGCTGAAACCCTCTAACTCACTTAGTGACTGTCTTGCAGTATGCCACTTTGCACACCTCTGCTGATACTACTGCCTTTGCACTACTATACATAACATATACATACACCTCTGTGCTTGTACATAGTACCACAACTTATACATACAACTTGCTGCTACTTTCAAATCAAACTGTGAACCCCTTATTGTTACTGAAACAGTTAGCCTTAGGATCAGTTCATGCCTTAAATCTTTACACTTTAGTTATTATCACCGTGCAATGTCAGATATTTGTTATGACCGTGCAGTTTTTTTATTTTTTATGGTTACTCAGTGTTGAAATGTCCTGTCTTGTCTTCATCATGGGACAGTGCCTTTGTATGTCTTGTACATGTGAAGAAATTGACAATAAAGCTGACTTTGCCTTTGATACACATGTCCCAGGTAAAGGTGTCACATGAACCCCCTGAGCTGTGTAATCATTGTTATCTGTGTGTGTGTGTGTGTGTGTGTTTCAGTGCACAGCAGAAGAGCAGTCAGATGAGCAAGAAGAAGGCTGCAGGAAACCAGGTGAGTTTCTGCAGGTGATGTGGGAGGGGCGGGGATATAGATGGGTGAATGGATGACTCATTCATGTGTTGCTTTCTTCTCACCTCTCTCTCTCTCCATCCATCTCTCTGCCTCTGTTGCTGTGGCAACCAGGACGAGATCATGGTGAGTGTGTGTGTGTTTCTGAGTGGGGTCTTCAGGGGTCAGGTTTGGGTGGAGTTGAGGTTAGTTTCATCTAAGTTCTGTTCAGTTTACGGGATGTTTTTATGTTGGTCAGAGTAGTCATGTTTTGGTTTGTAATTTGTAATTTAAAGGAATGGAAATAACAACATGTCTCTGAGGTTTTCTACTGAACCTGTTCCAGTTCTGATTTAGTGCCAGGACCTAACAAAGACTATGTTTTATATGTTTTACATGGAGACAGATGTTTGACATGAAGACAGATGATTGACATAGAGATGCCTTTTCACCATTGATAAGTTCTTTCTCAGCTTTCTCTGATTCTGGAGGGGAATATTTGTTTCCTGAGGATGATGATGATGCATCTGTCCATAATAATAATGTACCTTGGGCATCACATGTAGAAGATGACAACTCTGAGGCTTTACCTAACCCAGGACAGGAAGACAGAATTCCAACATTTCTTGGCGTGGTCGAGGCTGCAGGGGTTGAAAACGTAGCTCTGAAAGGTCTGTGTGAGCAGCAGAGGCCTAAATAAGCTGCTGCTAAAGAGGCCAATATAAATATAAATGAAGATTGCTGCATCACAGGTGGCTCAGACAGTTTGATGAGACAACTGAGTATTTTGGAAACTATGATTTAAAAAATACTAAACCCAAGGATTATATATAGTGATATATATTACGACTATGTATGTAAACATATATATTATAGAAATTATATATGTGATTTTATACACTATATCTTTGTAGATTAAGGCTTTCTTGCCTTTATTGTCTTTATATTTAACACCAAGGACCTGTCTGGTAACAGATTTTATAATTCAGCATGTTCATCCTTTGGTTCCAGGAATCAGTTAATCTATATATATATGTATATATATTCAGGACATTGTGATCATGGATAAGCAGCAAAGAAAAACCACAGTGATGGATGTAGCCATCCCACCGATGGAAATATCAGAAAAAAAGGAACACAAGAAACTGGAGAAATACCAAGGACTCAAGGAAGAGCTGTAGAAAGCCTGGAAGGTGAAGGCAACAGTAGTACCAGTGGTCATTGGAGCACTGGGTGCTGTGCCCCCCACACTGGAAAAGTGGCTCCAACAGATACCTGGAGAACCATCAGACATCTTCATGCAGTCCTAGGAACAGCTAAGATAGAGCGTAGCTTCTAGGACTTTGGTAGAGGACCCGTGCTTGAGATGAACAGCCACCCAGCCTACCCAGGAGAGATGGGAGGGTGTGTGAGGGAAGAGTTTTATATATATAATTGAGTGATTAAAATTATATGAGTGATTTCACTCCTATCATAACCTCTGGTTCATGTTCATATTTTTTTATCAATTACAGTATGCCCTAAAAACTTTAAAACTCTGGCATCTAAAGGGTTAATGCTGTAAACCATCCATTAACAGTTCATGTAGCAACCACAGACCCTTTCTTTACTCTGTCCCATCCAGGATCATGCCACGGCATGTCTCTGTCTGGCTTTGTGATCTGAACTCTGAGTCCAGCTCCATTGACTCTGGAGCCTTGCTGCCCAGTTTTTCTTTACATTCTGGTTTTAATTTGAGGAAACAAGGTTATCAGTAAAGGGAAACAACAAGAACTGTGTGTTTGGTCTCTCTTTGATCGCATGATTTATCTTCCATTGATGTCATAGTATATGGATTGATGACATTATGTAATGACACATGCAGGTGATCCGTAAAGGCTGGCTCACTATCAACAACATCAGCATCATGAAGGGTGGAGCTAAAGAGTATTGGTTCGTCCTGACTGCTGAGACCCTGTCCTGGTACAAAGATGACGAGGTAACACACTGCCGTTTGGCTAGTCTAAAATCTGGACTTTAAAGTTTAGAGTAGAGAGCAGACCTGAACTTCATATTTTCAAAAACAAGTTTTTGTTTTTCACTCATTTATCTTCTTCAAGTTTAAATTGTTAAGCTGCTGCTAACAAGCATCCGGATTAACCTGATTACAAAAGTCATTTAAAGCAAGCTGTCCACCTGAGACCAGATCAGCCAGGACACGCTGAGAACGGAGTAAACATGTCATCATCATGAGGAGTCATTGCTGTTTCACCTCCTGCAGGAGAAGGAGAAAAAATACATGCTGCCTGTGGACAACCTGAAACTGAAGGACATCGAGAAGAGCTTCATGTCCAGCAAACACATCTTCGCCCTGTTCAACACTGAACACAGGTCAGCATGTGCACAATCAATGCTAACTCCTTCTGTGTGTGTGTGTGTGTGTGTGTGTGTGTGTGTGTGTGTGTGTGTGTGTGTGTGTGTGTGTGTGTGTGTGTGTGCAGTATAAACTGTTATAGTGATGCGTTCACTTTCATAATAAATGAAATAGGTTGAGATTTGAAGTCATCAGAAGAAGCTCAGACGCTGGTTCTGTACTTGGTCCACTTCTCTACCGTTTGGACAGCTGCATGTTGTTTATGTTGTTTACAAACATCATGTTGCAGGAATGTGTACAAGGACTACCGTCAACTGGAGTTGGCCAGTGAGTCTCAAGAGGAGGTGGACGGCTGGAAAGCTTCTTTTCTACGTGCTGGAGTGTACCCTGAACGCAGCGTGGTACTTCTCGATCCTGCTTCTGTAGCCCTACTGCACATTAATCCACATCACTGCACATGACTTCTCATGACCACATATTACTGTGCATAACTTGCACATTACTATACATCACTACATGTTACTTAGACATAACTAAACATAACTACACAGTACTTGAATATTTTTGTACAGTACTACACATTACTGCACATTAATTGCACGTTATGTCACTTCACAGCTCTGCATATCACTACACATTACTTAAAATGATGCAGATTGCTGTGCATTATTGCACATTATTTGCATATTACTACACATTATTTGCACATTACTGAATAAAATTATGCACCACCCTGCACAATCTGGATTTTTTACACTTCAATATGATACTATACTCTGATATGACTACCATTACTCTGCATAACTCGCACATTACTACATATTACCACATATTAGTGCACATGCCTACACATTACTGTACATAACTGTACATTGCTTAGTACATACTGCTACACATTACTTTTGCATTACTGCACAGTATAACACATTACCACACATTATTTATAACTACATGTTGTTTGCACCTTACTGCATTTTATTTGCACATTTTTGCACATTACTACACATTATTGGCACAACTGCTAATTTTCTTCACATTACTACACTATATTATTTCACATTATGGCTCATTATATCAGATTACTGCAGATTTTTGCACATTATTACACACTTCTCCACAATACTGCACATTATTTGTAATCTACTGCAATTTACTGCATATTATTTGCACATTACTACACATAACTTCACATTTATTTGACATTACTGCATTATCTGCACATTGCTGCATGATCAAGATTTAATACAGTGCAAAACGATACTTTACTCTGATAGTAGTCATGAAAATTTCATTGTGATGTTTCTGTTTTTTCACCATCCTGCAGGACAAAGAGAAGGTGAGTCACTGTTTGATGTCTGAAAGTGTGTATGTGTTTGCACATGCACAGGTGATGCTGATCTCTGTGTGTCTACAGGTGGAGGTGGAGGACTCGAACACTGACGGACAGATTCATAGTATGGACCCTCAGCTGGAGCGACAGGTGGAAATTGTGAGGAACCTGGTGGACTCGTACCTGGCCATCATCCACCGCACTGTCAGAGATCTCATTCCCAAGACCATCATGCACTTGATGGTCAACAATGTACGAAACACATATGCAGGCAGACTCTGGTTCAAACAAGTGGTGATGACAAAGATCATGTGACCTTCTGTCTGGTCTTCTAGACAAAGGAGTTCATCCACGCAGACCTGCTGGCTCACCTTTACTCCTGTGGAGACCAGAACTCTTTGATGGAGGAGTCTCAAGAACAGGTGAGTCTGGAAACAGACGGTGGGACAGGTATGATTTTTTTTTTCTACCTACTGACTTCTTCTATCCAGGCCCAGCACCGTGATGAGATGCTCCGGATGTACCACGCCCTGCGAGAGGGCCTCAGCATCATTGGTGACATCAGCACCTCCACCATTACCACGGCAATGCCTCCACCTGTTGACGACTCCTGGCTGCAGGTGACGGGGATGCCATCTGGTCGCAGGTAACCTGGTAACAGGTCAGGGGTCTCATTTATAAAACATTCCGTGGGATCTATACTAAAAGTATGTCCAAAAGCTGAAAATGGCATATGTCCAAAAAAAAAAAAAAAAAAAAAAAATCCAGCCTTATAAAGCCATGCACCAATCCCCCCCCCCGCAAACTATTTCGCCTTTATAAATTACAGAACGCTTGGAAATGTGTGCACCTCACATCCCGGCCAGAACGCTCCCAAACCAGCTCTGTATGGCCAGTGCAAAGCAGGGCTTGAATATCGCTGCATATGAAGAAGCTGCTGATCACAGAGGAAAAACTTTCCGACAGAAAGTGAAGTGCTCGTTGGTGAAGAGGATGTAAGAAAAGAAATTTTGTTTGGTGGCTGCAGCAGTGGAGTCACAAATAAAAGAAAACGCTGCGAGTGGCAACGTGATGATGTGTGTCTGTCAGAACTGTGCCAGAAATAAACTACAAACACTCAGAGATGCAGACCTCTGCCAAGACATTGTATTTATTTTTATTTTATTTAGATATTTATTTTATGGGCATTATTTTTGAGCTAGCTGTGATGGCAAAATTACCCCAATCTCCCCATAGTAAAGAGTCCTTTATCAAATTCCTGGATGCAGATGGTGATCCGGATCACCCTCAAAATCTAATCACTCAAAATCCGTCCATTACCTGTTGAGTTATGTAACAGGCACTTTTAATGTCAAAGCTGATGAGCTTGAAGAAATTAGAGCTGAGATGTGGAACATGGTGACAGTTGTGTGGGACACGTCTAATACATTAAAAGATCTTTAAAAATGATCCTTTGCATTGTTGTCATCTCCAACGCTGCATTACATCCTCACAGATCCTGTGTAAAGCCTTTCTGTCGGGGAGGGGGCTGTGGGTCGCGGTCCTCATACTGGGTGGGGGTGGGGGTTTGCTTCCCACCTCAGCAAAATGATTGTGTCAGTCAGTGATTTAGGCTACAACCATGATCAG